>SCLH01000048.1:270184-287089 GCA_004367855.1 Oikopleura vanhoeffeni | reverse complement strand
AACCTTAAAAAATGATCCAAAAAATAATTTACAGAGTTTTTCTTAAAATCCTGAGTAGACTTTGCCCATTGAAATTCAAAAATATCAATTTAAACTTTTTGTCATCACCCTTTCAAAAGTTATTTTATCTTATTTTTTTGCCAATTTCTCTAGAAATTCGAGGAGTTTTTATAAAAGTCTTCTGGCTACTTATGCATATAAACATTTTCCTCTGTTGTTCCTAGAATTCATCTTATTTTTTTCCAAGTGGGTATCTCTCTCTTGGAAAAATCTCACGTTTTGACGAATGAAGCGCGCCAATCAAATTTTGTCGTTTAAGTACCGCCAATTAAGGAAATACGTTAAACTAAAATATTTTTTTGCGGTAAATTCAGGTATCAAATGGTTTTTGGCCGAAAACAATAAGTAAATATAAAGAAATATGATCAGGACATGATAATATCACACTTAAAAAAAAACTTTTTTTTTTGCTCCCTTATATTTTCGTTTTTTGACTCGAAATTAAAAATATTTTAACACAACTTTTTAATAAAAGAATATTTTTCTACAATTCTACAAAATTTTTTTTGAACTTTAGGTAATTTTTAAGAATATTTTAGAGAATAAATTTCGTAAAAAGTCAAGTTCAATCAGAAGACTATGGTATCAAAACGATGGTTTACGATAGGCATTTTCTAACAATAAATTTGAATATTTTATTAATCTTTTGAATTATTTCAACGTTTTTGGCCTTCTGCGTTCACAAAAATCTAATAAGAGATAAATCAGTACAGTATAATCGCTCAAAGAAGTTTTTTGGAGCATTCAAGGGTGAATATATCGATTGGACTCTTGTAGTGAAACTTTGCGCACTAAGGGTACCTGAGCACATTTAGTACCAGATTAGAAATAATCTTAAATTACGAAAATTAAGTCAAATGGCATAATTTTTTAACGTCATAAAGGATAGAGAAAATAAGACGCGTTCATTGGTTGGTGAGATAACCTACGTAAGAAAGACCTTTTTTTTCAAACTCAATTGAAAATAAGTTGCCCAAATAAGCGGATATCCGACTATCAATGCCCTAAATTAAACTATGAAATAAAGGCTTAATTTCCCATCAAGTTTTTTCCAAAGAAAAGGTCCAAGCAGAGGGTTCACATTTGAGGTGTAAGAGAGTTAAATTGATTTTGGACTAGAAAAATAAATTTTTAAATATATTTGTACCGTATCTCACAAATATTTTCTCAAAATTCCCTGTCCCACGTTTTTTTTCTAAATTACTTTTCTCTTTTGAAGTCTCTTGCTTCGGGAAGCAATTTCGATTTGATGGCTCGAAGAAGCATCAGAAGTAGCTCCAGATACATCAGCATCATCGCCAATACTAGCTGAGTCACATCCCGAATCGCCTCCTTCGATTTTGGTACCGGCGGCAAGTTTGAGTAATTCTGCCTCTTTTTCCTCCTCGGTTGGGACCTTGTACAAATTGCGTCTGAGTCTTGGGCCCAAAAGTGCTGAGCGCATGCCGTTTTCAGTCTGTCGGACATTTAACTCTTTGACGCATCGAGTGGCCTCTTCCTCGGTTTCGAATTCGACTACGGCACATAACGTAGTGCCCATGTCGGGAACTTGTGTGGCGTAGTTTCTCAAGTCGCATGGGACGGGTTTGCCTTCGAGAAGAACTCGTACGAGGGAAATGGCCCCAAATTCAGCAAACATTGCGGTGACGGCCCCTACAGAGCCCAAAGTTTTTGGCATTTTGATGCAAAGAACGTTTGTGATAGTTCGTGCTTTCAAAACGTATTCTGGGAGGGCATCAGTTCGTCGCACTTTAGTCCCCTCTTCGTTAAGTTGAAGTTTGTTGGATTTTTTCAAGCAATGAGCAGTAATTCTCCAGTCCTTGGTGAGTTTCTTAACGTTTTTCAACGCGGTTAGAAGCTTAATGGACAGAAAACCCTCTGATTTTTGGCAAATTTGTCTGAGGAGATAGTGATCTTTTGCGAGGTTGTCGTTGCTAAAGTAAAACTCTGCGGCTTCAATGATTTCTAGTTGAGTCTGAGCGTCTGGGAGGATCATTTCTCCCTCGTCTGGGCGCATTTTTGGTGCCTTGGTTTTATTCTGCTTGTTTCTGGTAGAGGTTTTGTTTTTACCAGATGGGCCGAATAACTGCTGAGATCTCTGAGACCATAATCCCATAGCATCACCTCTATGCACTTGCTGGTGCACATTTTGCTGTTGCTGTTGCGCTTGGAGCTGTTGTTGAAGCACCTGTTGCTGTTGGATAAGAAGCGCAACGGTAGCTGGGTCCTGGAGGGCCTGGTACAAGTTAAACTGGTTTTGGTACAGTAAAGCAGGGTTCATAAGCATCTGGTTCAAATCATTCTGGCCTTTAAATTGACGGTTCATGGATGGGTTCATTGCGGAGTTGGTTCCGTACGACATATTCTTTAGTAGACTAAATGTGCTGTTTGGGCACACGAACGCGGCGAAGTTAAAAACTCAAAAAGTTGCCTTTTTAAAATGAAAAATACGTTCGGTAGTTAAAGTTTTAAAGTTTCTGCAATATATACGAGTAGGTTCACTGAAAAGAAGGTTGATAGTAAAAATGCGCAGGGTTTTTTGATAAATTTTGCAAAGATATTTTTCAGCAGATCGTCAGAATTTTAAAGTGAATTTCGGAAAATTTTGAAAAAAATTTCTTGTAAAAATCGCAAATCGTTCAAAGTTCTTCAAATTTGTCGAAGTGTTTCAAAATGTCAAAATGTTCTTCAAATTTTTCAAAGGTCATCAAATTATTCAAAAATTTTTCAAATTCTTAAAGGGTCTTCTAATTTTTAATAAAAAAATTATCAAAATCTAAAAAAACAATCAAATTTTCAAAAGCTTCAAGATCTTTAAACGTCTTCAGATTTTTTATCGAAATTTACAAGTTTTAATCAAATTCTCGGAAGACGATTTAAAATAAGGAATTTAAAAAATCATAAAAAACAATCGATTTTATTAGCTCATCTTGTAGTATAATTTGTTTGATCACTTTAAGACGTAAGATTTTTTTGTTGTAATTTTTACTTCAGAAAATTTGTCCTAAAAAAAATTTTTGCTTAGAAAAATTTTAAAAACGATAAATTATAAGTCTTAAAATGAAAATACGTCTTAAAATTGATACCTATTTTTGACTTGTGAAATTCTTTATTTCAAATTGTCAGAATTCAATCGAAAATCAACGATTATTCTTCATATATTATCCTTGTTTTATCGATATGTTACCTTTAGGAGTGAGAAAATAACGCTTGTCAACTTAATTCGTGAAGTTGTGTGTAGCGTGTTTTGTTTGTAGCGATAGAAAAGGTTTGGTTTGATGGTTAGTTAAAATAAAATTGAAATCGTTTGGTTTTGGTGCTGATAAAATCGTTCTCCAATATCCGTTTATTGAGATTGACAGACGGCCTCTGTTTTCACTTCACACTTCCGTTTACTTAACTTCCGGTTTGGAAATTATTATGTTTTCGAAGGTGATTGGTCGGCTTGTTTTGTGTGTATTGTCAAGGATATACTTCTTCAGTTAGGAGATGCTACGACCTGAAAATGGATTTGTTAAGAGAGTGCAAGAAAAAATGTTGAAAATTTGATTTGAATGGTACAAAAAATAGTGTAAATATAATTTTAAAAAAATTCTTAGACAATTTTTCGCACTCGAAGAAAATATTTTTTATCGAGCGACAATATCGAAACCTTATAATAATGCTAATGTATCAAAAATTGTCTTTTTATATCTAAAATCCGGGAAGAGGGCCTATTTTTAGTAACTAATACTAAAATTTTGGCTTGATTCACAAAAAATGGGCCCTCTTCCCGGATTTAAGATATGTCGAAGAATTTGAACTTCCAATTGACTTTTGCTCATGAGAGTTACATATTTATCGATTAAAATTGTTCGACGGAAATTTGTAATCGTACTTCATCAGCATAATTATAAGGTGCAGATGTTTTTGCTCGATAAAAAGATTCATTTTGATCGAAAGAAAAAAATCGAACGAAAATTTTATCATAAAACCTTCATAATCCTGCAAGTAAAATACGGTTATTCTTTTATTTGTTTCAACAGTAAAATACACCTTTTTTATCAACGAAAATTTAGTTGCTTATTCTATTTCAATTTTATATAGAAAATTTGAAGAGAAATCCTTAAAAAAAGTAAGGTAAAATAACTTTTTAACGCAAAATCAGATTCATATTTATTTGCACCTCGAAATCTGAAATATTTCTGAAGAATTATTTTGAAAAATAATTTATAAGACGTTCGAAAGATATATTAATACCTTATTTATACCGGTATTTTCGTTCATAAAATTTCAAAATTAATTTGCCTATTCATCGGAATATTAAAAGTCTTGCGTGGCAATCTCTAAATTTATTAGGAGCTCCATAATTTAGCAATAATTTTCATATTTAAAATTATTTCTCACGATCATTATTTGTCGATCTAGAGCATTTTCCTTATAACCTTAGTTAGAGCTTAACCTTTTTAGCGCTATGATTGGTCGAGAAAAGCACGTGATTGTCCGCTATTTTCTCTCTTGTAATAAAAAGGGTGCGGAATTCCGAGTAAAACTTAATTCACTCATATAGTATATTTCAATTTTTTTTCATAAAAGTTAACCTTTAATTAGAAATTTTCACCATTTCATTAATTGCACGATTGAAAACCTACGCAAGAAGTTAAAAAACTTATTGTTGGGACTTATTTTGACTATTAATTTTCGAAAACCGTATGACAAATTAGCTTATCGAATGCGCCAATGTTGAGTCCCCTATATCAAAAAATACTTCACTGATTTACAATTGTACCATTGTTGCCGGGAGTACAGAAGGTCGCATTTTGCTCCAGACCGATTATTGGTCGATGAGCAGTCAAATTTGGTTAGCACCTACGTGTTTGTTAATTCAAACGTTTTTATTGATGGAGGCTAGCTTCAGGAAGAACTAACATCGGGATCAAACATGTGACAAAAACTTTCATTCAGAACCCTACTGATAAGTTGATGTGAGTCAAATGTTAAAGAAAGAGGTTGAGGTGTAAAAAAGTGTAGCCCATAATGATTTTTTTTAAAGAATTATTACGAAAATACGCTTTGCCACAACTTATTAGCAAAACTTTTTATGTCCAATTTGGAGTTTTAACACGCGAAAAGTAAATTAGAAATTTAAAATCATTCATTTAAAAAATTATTATGAAAATACGCTTTGCCACAACTTATCAGTAAAACTTTTTTTCTTCGATTTTGATTTTTTAACACGAGAAAAGTTAATTGGAAATTCAAAATCATTCATTTTAAAAAAATTTCACGAAAATACGCTTTGCCAAAACTAATCAGCAAAACTTTTTTGTCTCCAATTTAGATTGTTTAACACGAGAAAAGTAAATTGGAAATTATTCATTTAAAAAATTATTACAATTATACGGTTTGCTACAACTAAGCAGTAAAAATTTTTTTCTTCAATTTAGATTTTTTCTTTAACCTCCTCACCCCAGAAACGAGAACTTCGCCTCACACCCAAAAGCCTATCTGAAGGCACTACTTTGAGCGCTTATCACGGAAAAACTGGAGAAGATATCAATTAACTTATTTATCACTGATTGAGATCAAGGATAGAATTAAGTGAATAACACATAACTTTTCTTAAATTTCGAAGTCTGTGAACTTGATAACTGCAAGAGAAAAGAGAGCTTCACTCACCTAGTATTTCTGGGAATACCATACATTTTAGTCATATCGCCGCACGTCAAAATATATGCAGCAAAATGTGAAAAATATTGCTAATCAGCTGAAAACTCAAAATCAGTACTACCTTACATTCGATCGATTTATCTTTGCCGGCTTTATTTGGGGTTAAATTGCCGTTCATTCCTTTCGGAAATATATTTTTTGAAAAAATATTTATTTTTCATTATTTTGAGTTTCATAAAAATCACTTGTGAAGAAAATATTCTTCGTATAGAGATTGCAGAATAAATAAACTTATATCGAAAGATCCTCAAATACTTTCCTAAAAACTGGCTTTCTCATAATTTTCATATTATGTATCGTTTTCACACAATTAATTTTTTAAGAAATTTTTGCGAAAATCCTAAAAAAAAGTAGGAAGAAATATCTTTCGAACGGCTAATCGTATGAAATTTTTAACAATATTTTTGGAAATCAAATTGCAAACTCTATAACGCATTTGAATTGTAGGTCTGTGACGATGTTATTTCTTTGCCGTTTTGGCTCCCGAAATTTTTTTTGCCTTCCGATAGTCAAAGGGTGTGAGGGGGCTAAACGAGACAAGTTAATTGGAAATTCAAAATGATTCATTTTAAAAAATCATTACGAAACTACGCTTTGCCACAACTTATCAGTAAATTTTTTTTCTTTAATTCGGAATTTTTTTAACGCGAGGAAAGTTAATTGGAAATTCAAAATCTTAAAGTAAGATGACATGAGATGGCCACCCTTTCGTTGTGAACCGTGGCTTTAATTGGTGAAGAGTCAATATAATTAAAACTGTCGTCGGTTCTAAGAACAAATAGTCGTATAAAAAGAGGTGTGGTTAAGGTTTGGTGGTGCTCTCTATCCTTTACGTTACATAATATTAATCACAGAGAGCTCCTTCTGAGATCTAGTTAATCTAATTTTTATGCAATGAGATATCCCTCTAAGGACGGTCTAGTGCCAAATTAATGGAACGCTAGAGACGTCTGTTTCACCGCACTGTTCACTTAACGGAAATTTGGTGTGGTGGTGGTATCTACCACACCGTCTACTAGACTCACTAACCCAGTCTGGTAAATTACATAAATCGAAAATATTGGATGAGGTGGAAGACACGTAAGGAGCTGCCACCACCGTGGGAGATAGAGAGCAAAACCTGTCAGTAGAGAGACACGCACACAAACTTCCTCTTATTCACGATTTGTAAATACACTTCCTCTTAAAGGGGTATCAATAATTTTTAATCAAAAAATCATCATTTCGGCGAATCAGAAAAATCGTGTGTTTTTTCCTGGAAAAAATAATCGATGACTTTTTGTTATTTCAGGAAATTGATCGAAAACGTGATAATTACGGTTAAAAATGAATAATTAAATTCCAATAATTTCATTTCATCAATGAATTCACCCGAAAATTATTTACCCGAAAATTTCAAACTCACGCATACATGCATACATTTTAAGTTACTTTCGGTTGAATTATTATATACAGCATGTATTATGTTTGGTCCAAATCTACCTTTTTTGCTTAAACTTACTTTAAACTTCCACTAATCAAAACGTTTGAATTTAGAAACGCGTAGGTTTTGAAAATATTTGAATGCACATTGGCCAATGATTTTATTCCGTCAGCTAACAGCAAAAACGTAGATTTGGACGAAAAATAAGACAAACTGTACTCAAAAACTTTCTTTCGTCAAAAATATGCAAATCTGGTCTACAATGGTTTATTAGACAGTTTAAAAAGCAGGAAAATATGCTCTACCTTTAAAGAAAACAGAAACCTCATTAGATTTAACAATAATTTGGAGGTCTACTAGATTAAACAAAATGCATCCGATTTTTTCTTGTATAAACTGAGTGGGAAATTAAAAAAATGTCGGAATTTCGCGAATTTGTAAAGATTTACACTATCTAAATCATCCGATATACTGAAATTCTATTTTCGTGAAAAACTCTGTATTTTACCTCTCTGAGATGTTGATCCGGGAAAAAGATCAAAAAAATTCAAAAGATTCTTTACTTAACCTAAATGTTTTGAGCTTTTTTACATCTAAGCCCTGTTCTTGAAACATAGACCGAACCAAAAATTGACCAATGAAAATTTGGTGCCGAAGTTCGGTGCCACCAAGTATAGGGTTGGCGCGGTGCCAAGATTGGATCGTTGCCAATGATGGTTAACACGACCTCAAGGGATAAACCCGGCCGGTTAGATTCTAATACACGTGCTGGCTTGATTTTGGAAGCTCATGGACCGTAAAATTCGAACTAGAAAGTTATTTGTTCAAGTATCCGGAAACAAGTTTAATCGACAAAAACAAACAATATTCGATAGTTTTAAGCTGAAATTAATGGAATAAAAAAACATACAGGCGAGGCCAAAATTGTCCAAAAGAAACGGCCCATGAAAGTACTCCGAATCAAAGAGTCGCAAATGCTCCGAAAATTTTGGTCAAAAAACTTTCTGACAATTTGGTTCACGCTTTATTTGAAAGTAATTTCAGAAGAGGATCTTCAGTCCCTCAGATTTACGCTCACGTTTAGTCAATAAGGGTGTTGAAAGCAAAAGTCAAACGCGAACGTAAATCTGAGGGACTAGACTCTAGTCAGTAAAGATGTACTTCTTAGATATAGTTAACAGAGTGTCATTTTCCCAGTGTACCCTAAACCATGTATTATTAAAACATTGTTATTCGCTGACGAATTATACATCATTTGGAGGGACACTTGAATAAAGATATGCTGTATGTTATTTTGGCTTCTTAAAATTTGGAAAAAATTGGCTTACAATGATGAGTTGACGAGAAAATACTACCAAATACTTGAGTAGGTTCAAACTAGAAACACGACAAAAGACATACTGTATAATTCAAATTGTTTTGACCAAAATATTTAAAATAATTAAGTGTCACAAAACCTCATCAATATTAATAACTACTATGCGAAAATGAAATAGACTCAAGTTTTAACTATACAATCAAGTCAGTGTCTTTTGGTAGACGGTATTATTTTTTGAGTTATGAGTCATCTTGAGAAAAAACACGTAAAAGTCGACCAATGAGCGCGCTTGATAAGCGTGGATATTTTTTATTATGAAATAAAAACGCGCCAAAAAATAAGAATTGATTTCTGATGGTCGATTATGGTGCGAAAAATCACAGAAAATTAACGAAAAGTAAATTAAGTCAAAAAGGCATGATTTTTTTAAATCCAGTTCCCCTCAACTGCATTGTATCATGATAACAAAATTTACAACCTAACTTCCCGGGGTATAAAAACAAAATTAATAAGAAACTAAAAGTTGAAGGCTAAGTTGTCCGGCTTGCTGCCAAAATATCAGTGTTATTCCCCGATACCAAAGCTTGATTATACATCGAAGGCTCTTGTATCTTAACATTATCAAAATTTGCTAACATACGAGCTTGTTTCCTAATCTTTACTTACGATTTAAAAATAGAATTCGTCTCGGATAATACGGTTCTCTGTAAAAGAATGAATTCAAAAGTTAATCGCTTAATATTATTTATTTCGATTGCTTAAAAGGTCAACCTCATGGTCCAACAGCAAAACCAAATGTCAAAATTTATATTTGGAACCCCAACATTTATGAATAGTGTCCGGGGTGAATGATATTTTTGATGAAAGATTGATGCGTAATTTGGCCTTGGCAAAAAATCACTGTTTTTTTCGTCGAATCCAAGCTTGACAATCTGATCGGATTGACTTCATTAAAGGCCCGCTTTGTGCAAAATAAGTTGGTGACATTTTACACCCATAGACTTAACACATTACTCAATTGATTACTGAAAAGTTCAAAACTGATGGCACTGATTAACAATTATGTTAACTCACTGCAATGTTTCATAATACGCGAATCTTGTTGAGTATAACGTGTGAGCTCCAAGTGGCGTCGAGACTTGAGGTGATTTGAAACGATGCTCTTTGTGATAAAATTTAAATGAACTCAAGTCTCGACGAATCACTTTTTGTGTCGTCGCTACTTGAAACTCACACGGTATTTGAGAAATTTAGCCTCGATATTCCACATGGAAATAAAATTGTGAAAGACACAAAATGATAGTTCGAAAAGATTTTTGTAAAATTTGCAAAAAGTTTATTTTGCTAAGAAGTATCCAAAATTGCAATATTATTCCTAACCCTAAGCTCTAAATAATTTATGCTTTCTGAGTTGACGTGATTAAGCTAGTTCTCTCCAAACAGCACCACCCCCTTAACCACCCGGCAACGTAAAAAGTACCAGCCCTTAATTTACGGTGTAAATACCAAATCTTCTGCGAATATTTGCGGTGTACTCCACCATCTTAACTACACCTTAACCATCTAGTATCAATGGCGCAACACATTAAATTAACATTTTTTTATCGGAATGTTGTGGGTACCCAAGATTTCTAACCAGATTTTTTGTTAGGTGAAATTATCAAGTGAAAGAACAGATTGAAATTTTAACTGATAACTAGGATGTAATTATCTAACCGTTAGCAATTTTAACATGCCTAAAATTGTATAATAAAAAATTTGGTTAAAAGATAAATTTATCGAAATAAAAATAAAATTATAGAAAATTTCAAAATTTCAATTTTTTTTGGGAAATAACATTAGATACAAAAGGCGTTTATTGTTTCGGCTAAATCAAACTTTTTAAACTTGTTTTATACAGTGGTTACGCCGCTAGTAAATCATATTTGACACCTTTAGAACTTTAATGACTGAGAATTTTTCTGAAACAATCGACGATGAAAAGTTATTCGGTAAATAATTATTGATTGAAAAACAATTTTTTTTCAACTTCAAAAAAGAATTAGTGTACTTCTAGTTAACAAAAGGTTGGATAGTGACCGCCAATGACAAGCCCGAAAAATACTAGTGATAAATTAGTCAATGAAATGACCAAAATTAATAAAAAGACATATAGAAATTGTAAGAAGGGTTAAATTTCACTCGAAATTTTATAGTTTTTTTAATAAAATAAGTAAAAACAAACAGATTTTCAAGTTTGCCGCATTAGTTTCCGATTATTGGAAATTTCGGATTTAATTCAATTTCAAATGGTATTTCAAAAACCATAATTTTTGTCATCAGAATTATTATGACCTATTTTCCTAAAATGTTTATAAAATTTAACAAATTATAGTTAAAACGTGTTCTTTTCTTCGTTTTATTTTTTTATTTTTCAATTCTTAAACAATTTTGATTATTTTATTCACTAATTTAACGCTTTTTATTTATGTTTTTATTGTTAGTTTCGCGATATTTGTTAAATCAAGAAAGAGTGTAACTTTTAGTAAATGCTTATAAAATTTTGGTTTGATTTACCAAAAAATTATACTTTTTCCAGTTTTAATATATTATTAATATTTTTCAGATAAACTAATAGTTGATAAAAATTTTGATTTATTATAATCATTTTCAAAATCAGAATTTTTTTACTAAGAATTTTTTTCAAATACAAATTCATTCTGGTTTGAGAACGATTATAATAAATTAAAATGTTATTAACTATTCGTTCAAGTATGTGTGTATGATTACAAATTAAAATAATTGAAATTTTTCTTTGACAAAAAAACTACTTTTTGTACCATTTCTCTTCAGAATTGCTGCATCGTTATTGTTTCTCTATTATAAAAACTTACTTTTAGATCAGCAAATATCGGTTTTTATCCGGAATTAGATGAGAATCAAAATTGTCCCTTTCCGTAATTATTAATTAATATCTCGTAGCTACTAATATTCGCTTGAGATAGATCAATGGAGTAAGATCATAGTATGATACTTTTTATATGATGATATTTGGAGGAGGTAGCGCGTCCGAGTTGGTGGAGCAAATATTAAGTTTTGGTGGAGCTCGCTGCCTACCTCCTCAAGGTTCGCCGCGGACCCAGGTCTCCAGTGCGCCATTTGGTTGAGCGTGATTATGCAACAGATTTATCTCAAGGATAATTACTCAATTTACTCCACCAGCAATTGCCGATTTCTGGCCCAAACAAAACCAAAATCTGGTTAAATCTAGAGACAAATCAGACGCAAACAGATTCATTAACGGAATGTAATCGGAAATATCGTTCATTTCAAATCAAAGTGATTCTGAAACATCATCTATAAACTGAATTTTTTCGCTGACGTCAGAATTATATAAATGGAGTTGGCTGAAACAAGGTTTTAAACCTCAGGAAATTTTACAAGCCAAATCAAAGGGGGATATTTATGATGAATTGATTTTATAATAACTTTTGACTATACTCCACTTTTATATCTAGACCAGGGATCGGCGTTTTAAAAATTAAAACAGGATCGTATCGTATTTAGAGGGGGTGAAATAAAAAATGGATCGTATCGTATGTAAAGGGTTCAAAATAAAAAATTGATCGTATCCTATCTATAAGGAATAAATAAAAATTGGATCGTATCGTATTAAGAGGGGGTTAAATGAAAACTAGATCGTATCGTATCTAGAGGGGTAAAAATAAATCTGGATCGTATCGTATCTAGAGAGGTTGACATAAAAACTTGATCGTTTCGTATCGTATCTAGAGGAGGTTATTTAAAAACTGAATCGTATCGGATCGTATCTAGGGTGGTTGAAATTAAAACTGGATCGTATGGTATTTAGAGGGGTAAAATAAAAATAAGATCGTATCGCAAAAAACGATACGATTCGATCCAAAAATCACGATTAAATACGATACAATTATGCCGATCCCTGATCCAGACGGTTCAGTTTTCAATATCTGGAAGGATTAAGTGTACCTAGAATTCGCTATTTGAGTACACTATTAGTGTAGCACGATGCATGATACTTGCATGATAGACCGTACTCATTTGAAGGAACGACCAAAATTGATGAATGTCGTTACTTCAAATAAGGAACGGCAAAATTGTCAAATACAGTCATCTTCGGATAAGGTATCATGGATAAAACATTTTTTGAGAAAGAATATTCTCGCAGGTGAACATAACAATAATTTCCAATCGTGAGCCTCAAATTGATTGCCATATTATACAATGTGTGACGTAAAAAAGCAACACTGACGTCAATTCGCAACACTCTGGTAAATATTGATAAAAAATACAGTATGTCAAATTTTAGCTGACGATTTCAGTTCCAGCCAGAAAACAAAATCGACCAATTGAAAGTTAGATAGAACACAATCATCACAAGATTATTGAACGTGAACCAATCATCATGCGTATGATCAGGTGTAGTTGAAGCTGAAATCGCTAGCTAGAATCTGACATACTATAAATAAAAATTCGAAATCATTAATTTAGAGAAGTCAGTTTATTTAAAGTAACTGATCAACTGAGATCAAGCGAAATATGTTTAATAAATATACAGCATGTCTTTTTTTCGCGGGAAAATTAGAGGAAGGACCGGGAGAATTCTCCCCAAATTATAGACAATTCTCCCGAATCATTATTTTTTTACACGGAAAAAAAAGATATTCTGTACTTACTACAGTTCGTGGTCCCTGAAGGGGGTACTGGTCGCTGGAATTGAATTTTTTGATTAAAAATTAGCCATACAGGGCTTTTAGGACACTAGTCAGATTAGCCATCTTGTAGAACTATCCTTTAGCTTGTGAAAAACAAATTTCAAATATTTTTTGTATGCATACACTACTTCACATATAAGCGACACAAGAGGACCTTAGCTAAAATGGTTAAACTATCTCCTCCCAGGTTTTATGACGAAATTAGCTGAAATTTTGACATAACTTGTAAAACTGGTAAGCCAAACTTTAACTTGAGCAATTTTTAAAATTTCGCTATATTTTCTCTAGAATATGGAAAAAACACCGTTTTTTGACAATTATTCGTCGGAAAAACTAATTCCTCCTAGAAAAAATAATAACATTCATTCATTTTTTTTCAAAGCAAGCTCACACAAAAACAAAATTTAAACTCGAGCACTTTTTGAGATTTCAACCTAAAACTCGAAATATGTTAAGGACCCATGAGAAAAATTTCGGAAAAAAAGTGTTTCAATGTTTTTGAAAGTAGGCTCCAAAGAAAGCCACTGTAACACTGATCAGAAAGTTGGCTCACGCCAAGATGATATTTTGACGTTTAAGTTGTTAAATTAAAGCAACAAATGTTTCTCCCAAAAATTTTTGTCTATTGCCGTCGCCCACTGTATTCTACGTGAAAGAATATATTTTTGCAACGGTTTCGGCGTTTTTATCAATATTCGAGAAGTATTAGACAATAAAATTATGCTTATAGCAGCCACTTTACGTGACAAAGGATTTAGAGTACCCATTACAAATCATAATCTAGCTACCCAAAACATTAAACTGCTTAATATTTTAAAAATGGAATGTTTATTTAATTGGTTTGGGTCCACTAAGCAGTTTTAAGCCGAGTGTTCACAAAATTTTACTTTTCACTCAAAAATTGACTTCGTTTGGCATAAGAGAAAACTAGAATTTTTTCGGCTAAATCAAAACTGATAGCAAAATAAAACACGGTGTACACTAATTTGAGGGTAAGTCAACTAAGTCCGTAAAAGCTCAAAAACGTTTCCGATTTTATTTCCTATTTCTTATCTACTTCAAAAACTTAACAGAATTTCAACCAAACAAAGCTTTCAAATCACAGCGTTAACATTCGCAGAATAATCACCAAGAAACTTTTTCGATCGTTTATTCCAGGAATAATTATCAATGTTAATTTCAAGCCTTGAAATTCAAGGATAGGTTATCACTGATAACTTATCAGTATTGGACCCAATCTTACAAGAGGGAAAAAATATTGTTCTGTTAACACTGTATAATTTTGAGATAAGTTTAAGGGGGGGGTCGTCGCTAAATGAGACCCAAAAAAATTGCTCCAATTTTATTGTGAAAGTTTTTTATGAAAATATAAACAATTACAAGCATTTGAGTACTCGTTTTATTTTGATACATTCTCAGAAAAGCATTTTTTGATAGTTTCAAAAATATTCGTATGAAATAAGTTAAAATTTCTTGATTTTTCAAAAATTGAAACATGATTCCTGGAGAAATTTGGACAAAACTCTCCTAGGTGATCTGCACGGACTCTTCAGCTACACATTCCTGTATACTTCTAATGTGTAACTTTGTAATCCAGGGAGGAGATACATTTTGATTGAAACTGCTAAAATAAGGTCATAATACTGTTTTTTTTTATTATTCTCAAGTCAAATCCAAGTTTTACAAAACTCTCAGGTGAGCTGCCTACGTTTTGTCTGGTTAATAGTTAAGTCATAAATCATTGTGATACCTAGAAAACTCTGAAAGGAGATGTATCGGCAATATCCGATAATATTTATTGATGTTCATAACTGATAATATTGATTCTTTCAGTTTTCTAAATTTATTTCTGATTGGACATCGATTCTTTACATCGACTATTTTGAGGATGCAAGATTTCTGTTCAAATATATCAGACGGAAGTAACATTTGTTGAAACAATTTGTACGTTTTCGGCAATTGGCGATTCAAAACCCAGATTTTCATCTTTTCAGCGACGACCATCCCCTCAATGATATTAAAAATTGTAACAAACTCATAAAACATTTACTAAAACAATTTTATAAATCCGCAATTTTTCTCCAGTTGCTGCAATCTAGCAGCAAAAAACTCGCGTAGTTTATATTCAAACTTTTAATTCAAACTTTAAAAATAAAACAAAAACAAAGTTGAAAACCATTTGTTCTGCATGAAATCAACCGTTAAAGGGAGTAACCGAAAGAGGCTGTATCTCGAGATCCATACATAGTAGAAACTTAATTTTTGTTGCATTCGAAATTTTGTCATCGGTTTCCTTCTGAATCAATTAATGAATTTGACCAAAAAAATTTCGGAAATTCAAATTTTTCCTGAGTATTTTTTTCAGTATTTATGCTAACTAAAAACTAAATCAGATATCGAGAAACCCAGCTCATAATACTACGTCTCTATCGATTGCGAAGATGACATTTTTGTGGGGAAAGTTTTTGATACCATTGCTGGAAATGATTTTAACAGAGGCTGAAGATACCGAAATCGGCAAATTTAAGGTATAAATTTCATCGATTTTTGAGCAAATAGACCTTAAATCAAATTTATGACTCCATAGTACCAGAGAAAAACCATTTATTAGTGGGCGTACGAAAAATAAAAAAATTCTGATATTACCTTGCAAAATGATTTTATCGGTAAAAGGCCGAAAATCGTACTACTACCGGTATCGTCATACTGTAATTTCAACATCGTACGACTCTTCCTCATCAAACTACAGTTGTTTAAAAAAAGTGAAACGCGTCGGTTAATGCCTTAACGTTCAGGTCATTCGTAAACTAAGAAATCTCTCATGTCATTTAAATAAATAATTAGTTTTGTTAGAACATATTCAGCAGAAAAAAAAATAAGAAATGGTTTTTGATATTTTTGACATTTTGCGTTAATCTCTTCTGATCAAACATGCCGCGCACACCGATATTACAATTAAAGTAATGTGTTAATCTCATATCATATTATAAAAGGCTAATTTCTGTTATAACATGTGTTACACTTTTCAAAACATATTGTACCTTTTTGCTGTTAAAATCAAACTTTTATACAGATTTTTGTAATATACGGATTTTGTATAAAACCTTGAAAGTCAATATTATTGACTCAATAATAGTCTCAATCAATTGCTCCGACCCGATTTATTCAGAAATTATATTTTGCTTGTTTAATTTATCAAACTTAGAAAGTTCATTTTGACGAATAAAGTTCCACTATTTTTTCTGCCTATTTTAGTCATTTTTCATAGGTAACACACTTATTTACTAAAAACACGGTAACTGATAGTGACTTATTAGCGTATATTATTATTATGTATATACCGTGTAAATACGCATCATCAATGATGATTCATCATTTCCAGCTAGATCTCCTGTTCAATTACCCATCATTACATAACTAATTTGAGCCGCTTTTAAAATCGATGATTTCTCCACTTTATTTTAAAACTTAATAGAGTTTAACTACTATTTATGGGTCATTTGGCTAAAAATAAAATCGTCGTGTTTAAATTTTTGATTGAATTTATGATTTTATACGTCGGAAATAGAACAGATAAATCGTAATCGTGACATGATTATCGTGTTGCTCAAAAATGTGATATAGACTACAGGGGGGTGCGGCGTATAGTTGGAAAGTTTGAC
>SCLH01000048.1:195046-259924 GCA_004367855.1 Oikopleura vanhoeffeni | reverse complement strand
TGGTCATTGAAAACCCCATTTTTGCCGTAAAATGCGACGACCACCACCTTAAGGAGACTTCTTTAAAAGAGGTAGGGACTGTACTTACGAAAAAAAAAATGTGCGAATTGATGTCATGAAAAAATAACCTCGCCGGTCAAGTTTTTCACATAAAAAAATTGTCAAAACGGAAAAAAACAGCGCAAACAATTAAAGAATGAATGATATCGTGTACATCATTCCGTAATCGCGCCAAAACATTGCAAAAGTGCATGCTATTGAAAAATATAGAAGAGTACGAAAAAAGCTGCTAAGCCAATCGATAACGAACTCAAATTGCTTGAGTTTGAGTTTTTGCCACATTATTTTTATGTAGTTTAGACGAAATAGATCATTTTATTAATAATTTGTAAATGTTCAAATAAATTATAGATATCACAGGGATCGGAGTTCTCTTGGTCGAAAATTTTCTACGCGGAATCTAGGTCGATTCGGGTCCGCGTTGAAATTTTGGTCAAAAAATAAAAAATTTCGTCAAAAATTCAAACTTTGGTTAAAAAATTGAAATGTTGGTTAAAAAATTGAAATTTTGGTTAAAAAATTGAAATTTTGGTCAAAAAATTGAAAGGTTGTTCAGAAAATATAAATTGTGATCCAAAAATCAAAATTCTGTTAGAAAAATTAGAATTTTGTTCAAAAAAAGAATTTTTGTTCAAAAAATGGAATTTTGTTCAAAAAAAAGAATTTTGTACAAAAAAGAAGAATTTTCTTTGATGAATTGAAATCTTGGTTGAAATTTTCAATTTTTTGATCAACATTTCAATTATTTAACCAAAATTTATTACAGTCCACAACCTCTAACTGGAACACTTACCAACCTAAAAAAAGCGTTCCAGTTAGAGGAAGTGTTCCAGTTAGAAATAACCCCTATGATTTTGCTTACAAAGCTACATTGCATATTAAAATTGCTTTATTTTGTGGTCAAATTCGTTGGTAAATGAAGAAAGTTTTGTGTATAACATAATTTATATTACACAAGTCAAATACAGCAGGGAGTTTTGTCTCATTTTTTTGAAAAAAAAACTTGTTATAAAAGTTTGCTTTGTTTTTCTCGTGTTACGAATTTCTAAACCGCTAAAACCACTGTTTATTGCGTCAAAATTCTGAATTTCTTCTAACACAAACATTTCCTTGGAATTTGTAATTTCTTCATCGGCATCATGGGCTGAACTTAGAAATCTGTCGGATTATTCAGCTTCTGAAATCTGTTCAGATAGCGAATTGATACGAAANTTTAAGAAGCTTTTTAAAAGCGTAGGTGTCGGCGTAGGTGGGATTGTATCAGATTACTGTTAAGTTTAAAATTACCGCGAAGGTTGGTTCTGTTAGTTACAAATGTTTTTGGAATATCACCTTTGCTAGTTTGGCGGGAAATGACCTTGGAAGAGGCTCAAATCAGCGACACCCACTCTCTTAAGGGGGTACTGGTCGCTGGTTTTATAAGACCTTAGGGGCATTACAAATACAGTCCACCACGTCTAACTGGAACACTTACCGACCTAAAAAAGCGTTCCAGTTAGAGGAAGTGTTCCAGTTAGAGATAACCCCTATAATTTTGCTAACAAACCTACATTGCATATTAAAATTGCTATATTTTGTAGTCAAATTTGTTGGTAAATGAAGAAAGTTTTGTGTATAACATATTAATATTACACAAGTCAAATACAGCAGGCAGTTTTGTCTCAATTTTTTGAAAAAAAACTTGTTGTACAAATAAAAGTTTGCTTTGTTTTTCTCGTGTTACGAATTTCTAAACCGCTGTTTATTGCGTCAAAATTCTGAATCTCTTCTGACACAAACATTTCCTCGAATTTGTAATTTCTTCCATCCGGCATCATGGCTGTAACTTAGAATCTGTCGGATTTCTTCAGCTTCCTGAATATCTATTCAATGGAATTGATTACGAAATATTTTTTAATAATTGAGTTCTGAACCATGATTTCATAAGACAGCATTTGCGAACATCTTTCGAATGAGTTGATTATCTTCGAATCATTTTCAATTTTGCCAACTTTTCATTTTTCATACTCGGTGATCGAACCCAGCCAATTTTCTTTGAAATTTTTCTTCAAAAACTTTCTGGTAAATTCGAAGGATGTTTTCGGATTTGTTCTCATGAACTGTTTCTCTGTGAAATTAAGCCAAGAATATTTTGGTAGTTTTTTTATCACTCATTTTTATATGCTTATTGAGTTATAATGATATTACTTAAATTCAGTGGTTTTAGACATAAAATTATTATATTTTTTCTATCAAAGAAGTTTTTATTTGACGTTTCGGCTAAACAGCATTATCAGGTATGAGAACAGAGTTCACACAGAATCGAAAAGTTGATTTATTCTTCCCGCGCGAGATCATTTAACAATATTTGTTTGCCGAACTTACCTTTTTGAATTATGCAAGGTGCATTTTTCGCAAACCTAAGTATCGTTAGCCTCAGAAGGAGGTACTTAGATATCATGATATTATTGATCACGTTAGGCTTTTTTGAATATAATCTAGTGCCATATCTAGAATTGCAAAAAATGTAATAACTATTCACAACGCACCTAAAGTCTTAAAAATGTTAACAACACGCCCATAATAATTGTGTACCCATTTTGGAAAAACGAAAAAAATCTGGATTTCGCTTTTATGGAGCCTTAAAAATATATTGCCTCTGTTATAATATAGATCAGTTCAAAAAGCACATTATTTACTGTTCCAGTTAGAGACAAAATAGACGCGACCCTAAAAAAGCGTTCCAGTTAGAGAAAGTGTTCCAGTTAGGGGTGGTCCAGTTAGAGGTGGTGGACTGTAGTTTAAAATGACCTGGGTGATATCAAACTGTACCACCGACCAAATCATCACAAATTTTTTTTCGAAATTTTGGCGTTTTTTTCTGAGTATTTTTTTCAAAATGAACTCAAAAAATTACGCTCGCTTTAATTAAACAACTAAAGCGTCAAAATATCATCTTAACGTAAGCCAACTTTCTGACCAGTGTTTCAGTGGCTTTCTTTTGTGCCTACTTACAAAAAAATCGAAGCACTTTTTTTTCGAAAATTTTCTCGTGGGTCCTTAAAAAAATCATATTTCAAGTTTAAGGTTGAAATCCAAAAAAAAGACCGAATTTATTGTTCGTATTTGTATGAGCTAGCTTAGAAAAAAAAATGAATGAATTTGAAAAAAAATCCTAGGAGGAGATAGTTTTTCCGACGGATAATTGCCAAAAAACGGTGGTTTTCTGCATATTCTAGAAAAACTAGAGCGAAATTAAAAATTTTGACCGAGATTAAGTTTCGCCTACCATTTTTACAAGTTATGTCAAAATTTCAGATAATTTCGACATAAAACGTGGGAGGAGATAGTTTTATCATTTTGGCTTGGGTCCTCTTGTGTCGCTTATGTGTCAGGGAGTGTGTGCATACTAAAAAGTTTTGACACATTTCTTACGCAAGCTAAAAGCTGGATCTACAAACTGGCTAATCTCAATAATATCTTCGAAGCCCTGGTTGGCTAATATTTTATCGAGAAAAATCAATTCCAGCGACCAGTACCCCGTTAAGCCCGTACACTAATTAAGTTAAGGCCCGACAAAACTTTTTTTTTGCCCACAGTAGCTGATTTATTGATCTAGGAAATAATGAATAAAAATTATCTACAGGATGTCCCATTTTTGGGCCTCGTTCCCTCACGACGCGACGCTACGGATACTCCAGCCAATGAAAATGCTTTGTTTTGTCTTCATAAAAACGAGCCATTGTTTGTGTCTCATCAGTGGCCAGTCACAGCGCTCGCTTGGTGAAAGTATCCATATCCACAAAAAATAGGACATCCTGTATGTTAAATTTTTTTCAAAATTTTAACGGGAAAGTGTTCAAAAACCGTTTATGAATTTGTCTATCATTTGGCTTGGAATTTTCGAAATAATTTCAAGAATAATTTCAAGCCAAATAATAGATAATTTTGAAAACGGTTTTGCGTTTTTGAACAATTTTCTGGTGAAATTATGAAAACGTTTTTGCATAGTCTATGCAGCATAGATCATTTTTATTTATGATTTTCTAGAACATATCAAACCGCACAGTTAATTTTGCTCCACTATATTTTGAAAAAAATGTTAACACAAAAAGAGGCGTTTAGGTTTGGGAGCATAAGTAACCCATTTTATTGGATCAATTTATAAAGGATTCTTGTCAGAGTAAGTTGACCGGCCCCACATCGTCTATGTGAAAATATTAATTTTCTTATTTACATGTTTCGGATGATAAAACTACGTTTTATGATTTTCTTCACCTGTGAAAAATAGTCGGAAATTGTCCCTTTTGACTGTGAGTTAGAATACCTGGACGTGCCAAGTATTTTTCTAAGTTGAAAAATATTGGGCGACCCGCCCCAACTTTGCGATTTTCTACTTTAAATCGTCAATTTTGAGGAATTTCGTCACGTGCCCGATCTAAAAGGTTGGCTTGTGGCATCTTATCTAGAATTTTGAATTTGTAGAAAAATCTGTCTGTCAGTAGCTTTATAGCATCGAATCTTTAAAAAGTTTAGCAGGTCGGGTCGATCGTTTGTCTATCGTTTGCTATAAATATTATTGAGTTTAAACTCTGTACGTTTCCCTTTTTCCTATCCAAAAACTCCAGGAAAATCAGACGGTTCCAAAAACTAAAGCCGAGATCAATATAATCGGTTTATGCTTCTGGTCTATCCGTCATATTATTTTAATTGGATAAAAAACATATGTCGGATAGAGATGAGTCGATTATATAGATTTTGATTTCCTCGGATTAACCTGCAGTATTGGAAAACATCAATTTATATTTTATTCGGTTTTAGCTACATTTGTACCATAAATTATTTAATATTTAAATTTGTATGTCCATCACAATCCAATAAAATCTTTCGACCTATTAATTTAAAAAAAAACGTCTGGACCAGGGGATCATAATCGACATGTTCACAGGGATTTTGAGAGAACATTTAGATTCAGTCCAATATTATACGCATATTATATACATACAGTAAATGTGATAACTAGTAAAGTGTTTCACTTCACATTCATATCATTGTTTTACCTACGCATTTTTTGAGCAGTCCGTTCCATAAAGTAATTTAGTGATGTAGAACTCTTAAATTGGTAACAAAAAAGTAAAGATAACCGGGTGATCTCGACATTCTACCTTTAGTATTTTCCGATAAAATAAAATCTGGACAATCAGATCATTGTAATTCTTTGAAATGGCTGAGTGGTATTTTCATTAAAGTATCTCCGTCATTTATTAGATCATATCGATTACGATGCCCGACTTCATATAATTTTTTTTTATTCTGATGAAGAACTATTTTGGGACAAGAATCGTGTGATGTAACGTAATTTTTGGTCATACTAAATTTAAATCATGGCCTACTCTGCTTCATTTGTATTTCATTGACCCGATTGTGTGCGTAGGTGCTAAATTATAGAGTGTATTTTGGTTGAAATCAATATTATCAACAATTACGTAATTATCCCGCAATTTGTGTCCCGAAATGTTTTTTCACCAGAAAAAAAAAATGTAAAAATGAACTTATTTCTGAAAACTACGGGTTTTTTAAAAAACGGTACTTCTGTTTTTTTTTAAAGTTATTTTTTAAAATCCTTCAGATTTTGGATGTTTTTGTGCTAATTTAATTAAACTTGACTGAACATTTTTTCCAAAGAAATTCTTTCTAAGCCTTAGAAAGCATTTTTTCAATTATTGATGCCATCAAAAGAAAGTGGTTATGAACAGGTTTCACTTGTGGTTTGAGACTCGTCATTTCTGGGTTGTTTATCCGCTATAGAGTTCAAAATCTATAAGAGTTTTTGTTCGTAGTTTAGATGTTTGAATTAATATTAATGACTTCGGACAGCCTAATTTGTCTTCATATGTGACAGAAAGCTCTCGTGGAAATCATTAAAGTTTGATTTAGGAAAGACATTGAGGTTTTTGATGGCTCAATTTACCGTATTTAACGGAAATTAATCATCCAGAATAGTATGATTAATTTATTGTTAAAGAGCGTTTTGAGGAGGTACCCGACGGGGCTAGATCTTGAGACTCATAAGTAATAGAAATTTTTTTTGCAGCATTTTAATTTTTGTTATAGATTAAATTTTGCTTAGATCGAAAAATTTAAGGTAACATCTTTTGATCCATGACTTATAGAAGGTTGATTTTATGTACAAACAAGTCAGTGTCTTTTGGTAGAACGTAATATTTTTGAAGTTATGACTCAAGTTCAAATTTTCGCCGGTCCGAACCTACTTATGAGTCATCTTGAAAATAAAAGGGCAAAAGTTGACCAATGAGCTGGCTTGATATTTCTTATTATCAGATAACCTACCTAAGAAAGATTTCCTTTTTCAAATGTCAGTTCACCTCAACTGAAGGAAAGTGTTTTTTAAAAAGTTTTGCCGAATATTTAGGTTATCCCAACTTTGCGCCCCTCTTATTCGATAACTAAAAAATCGAAGTACGTATAACTCCTACGGTATTATCATCGAAAAATTTTATAACATTTTTTTAAAATTTCGGACAGAAATTTTCAAGATCGCCAAATTTGAATAACGTACGATTTATTTTTAGCTCATTACAATTGTTTCAAAAACAGTAAAACCTGTCGGCTACCTCCCTTAATTTTACGGATGGACAAGCTTAGATTTTCTAAAGGTAGTTCAATGAACTAAGTTCATGGTTGTTAGTTTGATGATTTATTTTTCGAGGATTTTTGTCAGAACGTTTTAGTATGTGGACCATAAGAGGTCCCGGACTGTAGTTTTCTAAAAATTATTACTGTTTTACAGTACTTATTTTTTGCAAAATTTTTCTCAAATCACCACAAAAAGCATGTGAGCGGATTCTTTAAAAAACTCTAAGGTTTTTTTACATTACATTATAGCACGAAAACAATCACGTGACCGTTTAATCGAGAAATAAGGTGTGCCAAAAGAGTACTGTTTTTTCAAAAGTACTAAAAACAGCTTCAAAAAAATTAATAATCAATTGATTGTTCAATTATCGACAAAATTTACGAGTTTTTTACATTACAGCATCATCCAAAACGTGGGTCAAATTTAAAAAATAAATTTTCCTGTTTTACTTTTCGATTTACCGTGTAAAACGGATATTAATCATAAAAAATATTTGAAGAGCGTGCTAAGCCACGTAGGCGCCATTATTATGTTTAATTGTTTTTACTTCGTATATTAGTTGCGTTTTAATAAAATAAATAACGTTTTTAAAGATTTCAAATAATTGTTAAAATGGGTCGACGGAGTAAACAGTTTGTTTTCCGTGAGAAAATGTTCGCAGGTGAAAACGTAAAACTAATTTGGCAATTATGAGACTCTAATGATTTAGCCCAATTTAGTTTTACTGACCTTGAATTACTATTGGGATAATTTTAGTGCTAAATATTTGTGTTCGAGTTCATTTTGATCCCAAGTGGGGTCTAGGCTTTCCGAGGCTTTACCTCAAAAACTTGGCTTGAAAATTGCAAACATTGCATAAGAGCAAATCAAAATTTTTACCGTAAATTTACTTGCTTTTTGATTTTTTAAAAGCCGATAAATAATTTTGCGATAAATCTAAGAAAATTAAATTGTTATGACATCGAGATTCTGATTTCGAACCTCATTGAAGCCACATATACTGGAAGCAGTATATCAAAGATAATTTTTTGGTAAGCTTTCTCACTCCGCGCATAACTCTGATGTCAAAACGATAGTGACCAATCACACGATTCTGAAAATAAGTTGGCAATCGTGTGATTTGATTAGTCATTATCTGACACCACAGTTATGACGTGGAGTGAGAAAGCTTACCAAAAGATAATCTTCGATATGATTTGTTATTACTGAATAATTTTTTTATCACGGGTAACCCGTGACAGGTTATTAATAAACTAATTTTGTTTAAATTTTCTCTGAATATTTGTGGTCATTTCGAGCATTTGAGGGATTGTTTTTTATACGTAGATGTTTAGTCGTAGATTATTTTGTGTGTTTTGACACTAATTTGTAAACTTCTTTCTTTCATATATTTTGTTTTCTTGCATAAAATTAATGAACCTCGCCACAACTTTTGTATGGTCACTAATTAGCGATGAAATTTTATGATGTCTCCCGTTTTGGCTATTCAATTAAGGGGTTGGTCGTGGCAAATCTGGACAAAAATGTGTAATGAGGTTATTTCTCCTAGAACGTTCGAAACTGCATAGTTTCTGGATTTGAAACAATAAGTGGTATTTTTAAGAGTCCTTACTACCCTCGAAAGTACTATTCTAGAAAATAGTCTTTTTCTTGGAAATTTGATTTTGAGTTTCGAGGCTTAATTTTCATCACAGAAATATCAAAATTATATTTTCTGAAACTGCATTGAATTCTGAGTCCGATAGGCTATTCCCATTTATTTCTGAGTGTAAACTAACAAAAAATGTATTTTTTTTCGACTAACATCAAATTCTCACTTGGGTTTTTGACCTCGCTGGAGAGAAACTGAGAAAGTCTGTCAAAGTTCTTTGAGCATACAACGAAAGATAATTGTTTGGTATTTACGTTTCTGCTACTTCCAAAAATTGAATTTTGAAAATTGACGGACAAGATAGGTTTTGAAACTCATGATTTTAAAGCTAAAATAAGCTTTTTTTTCTAGATTTTAAGCGATTCATCCAAATCGAAAATTCTTTGAGCATACAGCCTAATATATGATCGTACGGTGATTTTTAAATAAAATAAATAGATCCTTAAAAACTCAGGGAGGAGATAGCTTTCAATTTTTGAAGAGAAATTTTTGACGTCATTTCCGGCGGAAGTGACAATCAGTGCACCCTGACTCGATGCCTATTGACTCAAATATTTCATTTCTGGTGTTTCATATCTTTTTTGTTTCTACATTCAGCGTGAAACCGATTACAAACTACGTTTTTGGCCAATTTTGCGACAACCACCCCCTTAATAATAATCACCTGGGGTAATTCACCTTTTGCGCCTAAGTATCAGTTTTGCGGGGTTTTATTTAATGCCAATTTTTATCATGGGAAGATTTTGCAAACATTTTTTAAACGTGATGAAAGGTCGTGTAATTAAGCTTGTTTTTTTAGAATTTTTTAAAGCGCTGTTTATTATGATACAGGGGGTTTATTATGTATAAGGGATATGTAGCTTTACAATTCAGGAAATTTGGCGTTGCCATGAATTTTTCTTGATGCAGTTAGGCTGAGGTAGGAATGATAATTTTTTATTTGCTAAACATTTTTTAATTATGTTCAAATTGTAGCCCTTCAAAGATATTATGTTCAGTACAAACAAATTTGTTTGTACTGAACGGTATATTTTTTAAGGGCTACAATTTAAATATAATTAAAAAATGTTTAAAGCAAAAAATAGTTTTGCACTTCCTACCTCAAGTTAGGGGTATAAATACAGGAGGGTCTGCCAGACTCTGACGTAGAATCAAAAAGGGTTCTCAAAACATATAAAACTATGTGCCGGATTTCAGGAATAATACAATTCAATATTTATGGACAAATAATGAATCTATTTCGTTAAAATCATAATTTTGAAAACTCTACTTTAAAGTTTTTAAATTAATTTTTAATGATTCATAAAATGCGTAGGCTAAACACTCAAAAATTATGGAAAAGTACTAAAAAGTTTGGAAAAAACCCTATTTTCTGCCTTTCAACTATACGCCAGGTTTTTAAGGCAAATAAATTTTCTAAATGCTTGATGTTGCGTAAATCTTATATTTTCTTGTTTCAGAAAACATTCATGTATTTTTTTGGTCAACTTGTCTCTTCCAAAAATCAATCTGCTACATTACTACCGGTGGGGTTAGAGATCATTTCCGGTTTGTTCTGCGCCGACTGGGGTCACGAGTCAAACTGCCCATTATTGTTAAAAAATGCAAAACGCGTGGGCGTTCGAAATGACGTCATAATTTCAAAAGTTTTTCAATTTTATAAGGAGCTTTACAATAGATTCAAAAGAAATAAAATACCAAAATGTGCAGAATTATGAACTCTACCAAACACAGTAAAAAAATTCAAAAAATTAAATTTAAGAAATTTTATCTTGAAATATGACGTCATTCGTGACGCACTCAACTTAATTGTAAATGAAAACTGCCAAATCCTACGCAATTTCGGTGGTATTGGCTTTTTCGGCCATATTGGCACTAGCAGGAATTTAGCTAAAAATTGTGAAGTTTTCTTCGGCGATATTGAACCGGCGACATCGGACCTCCCCCTGTAGTTCATTATCTTGATCAATGAAAATTAAAGTTAATAGGAAAAAGGCGAGTATAAAATTCAAACCAGCAGCAAGGAAAAGGAAATTATCTACCAGAATTAACTACCATTTTAATAGGATAGTTATTTTAATTTACAACTTTTCATCCTTTGTTATGAAAATGTGTGAGCTGTATTCATGGATATTTAAAATAAGCTCTCACCGAATTTTATTGATTAAGTTGCTATTCATAGGTAGAATAATTTTCAATCGATTTTTTTTTAATTATTTAGTTTGAAAAGTTAATGAACCATTACCAAAAATTCATTTGACTTCTTCACTTTTACGGAGGTGGTAAGGTCTCATAGTCGAAGATTTGTCACTTTATTATTAATAATAATTTGATCATTATAAAAACCATTAAGTTACAAATTGTGTAACCTACCATGTTATATCGAAGATTATACTTCGGTGTAGATAGTTATTCAGCGTCATAACAGTGACGTCAAAAAAGATAGTGACCAATCAAATCACACGATTCCTAAAATAAGTCGACAATCGTGTGATTTGATCGATCACTCTCGTTTCTGACGTCACAGTAATGACACTGAGTAACTATCCATGCCGAAGTATAATCTTCGATATGTCTTACCGAAACCCACCGGTTAAGGGTATCCCTGCTCCTACATTTTCTGCAGTTATTATGTCATAAAAATGCACCAAATCAATTGTTTATGTTATGAACGCATAAAACAACCCAAATGACAACAAAAAAATTTTCGAAAACTTTGCGTTTTTTCGGTTTTTTTCTAAGTATTTTTCTCAAAATTATGTTCAAAAATAACGTTTGTGTCAATTTTACCACTAAAACTTCAAAATATCGGGTTGACGTAAGCCAACTTTCTCTTCAGTGTTTCCCCAAACTACTGTTTTATTCTTCTAACTTTGAAAACTTTTTTAATTGAAACTTTTGAGCAAAAATCCGTTCACGAGGTACCATAAAATAATTTTAGCCAAGTCGTTATTGACCCACTTTAAAAAAATCTAGTGCTAAAATTACTTCGACATACTTTTTCATATGGTAAAATCAATCCTTTTGTTGAATTTTGACCAGGGGCGCTCTTGAGCTAGATTTGAAAAAATTCGAATTTTGACTTTCCCAATGTCGTATAAATTTTTCGACAAAATCACATTTTCCGATTTATCATTTAAAACATTTTCGGATTTTTTTTTGAAATTTTTGTTTTTTTAATCAAAATCGTTAGTCTCAATGTTTCATAACACTGTTGCGACCTCGGGGGTTAACGATGTTTCGGGCACTATTTCTAAGTGTCATTAAATTTTATTTCAGCCTATCTCACCGATGCTGGGAGTTGTCGAGATGGACTCAAAATTATAAATGACCACTTGGAAAAGTTTGCAAAATATAACAATGCCGAGGAAACGCCTTATAATAAGCTTGGCAAGGCCATCAATAAAGCATCAACTGAAAAATTCGATCACATGGAAAAAATCGAAACTTTTCAACAAGCTATGAAACGGATGAGCCAAACCATGACAAAAATATCGCTTATTGAATTTGAAACACATGGACAGATTAAAAATTTGGTGAGGGATAAAATCGATCCCTTTGTTAATGATAGAATTCCAAATATACAAAAACAAGCTTCAAAACTATCAACTTATAATGCCGATTTTGAAATAAGCCAAGGAAAAGTAGCAGCAGCGATACAATCAGGTAGACTATTTTTCATTTTATCAACCTACGCTTTTCAACAGCACTGCAAAATGACACCAGTTGGGTTTAGTTACAAGTGATTTTTTTTAGTGAATGAAAGCGCGATAGTATTTTATTGCATAGTACTTTCATTCCCATAAAATTACTAAAAAAACTCTCCTGTAAATACACAAAGGTAAGCCCGACAAAACTTTTTTTGCCTACGGTAAGTCATTTTTTGATATGTTCTAGGAAATCATGAATAAAAATAATCTACATGTATGAAAAAATTTCACCAGGAAAGTGTCCAAAAACTCTAAATCGTTTTTGAAATTACATCTCTTTTGGCTTGGAATTTTCGAAATAAATTCACAAATAATTTCAAGCCAAATGATAAGCAAAAAAATTACGAAAAATGCTGGTTTTCAAAAAATGGTACATAGTGTTTTTTCCAAAATTCTTTCTGGGTCAATTTCAGCACAGAAAATAAAAGTGCTCCGAAAATAAATAGATATAATGCAATCAAAGTGTATAATTTCATTCAATAATGTATTAAAGACAATCTGTGGATTTAATTTCAAAAGTTATATGACCCCAAAAAATATTTTTTTAAATATGACGTCAATTTTTTTTTAGATCTACGAGCGAAAGAAAAGGCCAACAAAACGCGTAATAAAAACAACAGTTTCAATGACGAGGAGCTGGCCGCAGCCGCCCAGGCCCGCCAAGAGAAAATCAAGCAGCTGGAATTCGACCAGGATGAATCAGAACGCACTCTCAACGAGGCGACGGAAAAAGTCAAAATTGAACTTCTAGAATTGGACGCCGGCACCCCAGAAATTGCATCTCACTTCAAACTTGTCGTCAATCATCTTCAAATGTTTCACAAGCAAGCGGCTTTGTTATTGGACGAGCTCATGCCCAAGGTCGATTATGAGCTCTCGCATTTTAAACCAAAATTTGAAATCGAAAGAATTTCACATATTTGCTCGCCGGAAAACCCGATTGCCAAACCGATTCATGTTATTATTGATAATTTATTAGCAAATGATGCTTTACGTGAAGAAGGTAGGCATTATTATTTGTTTTCATTACACAGCCTGAGTTTTTTCTCGTTTGCCTTCTTTTTTCTTCCGACGCCTCCGCACATTTGTAGACCAATCAAATTTCCTTATCAAAAAGAGCCTATTTCATTAGTTCGGAAAAGAAAAAAAGTGTAAACTAAGAAAACTCAGACTGTAAATTTGCCGATTAGGTTTTTCTGTAATTTTATCACAAACCAAATTACGATATCTCAAAAATTGATAAATACGGTTTTTGGTTATATTTAATTAACAGTTCAGAGAATAAATAAATACAGAGGGCAATAAACAACTTTTTTGACCTTATTTGATTTCGACTAAGCTATGAGGGCAACACCCAGGAAAATGTGGAGAGTACTAAATTTCCAATTTTTACATTTAACCGATTTTAGCCATCACATGAAGTTCTGCACTTTTTTATTCTGATGGTAAATTTCTTATTATGAGGAAATAATAATAATGCCGTCAATTTAACCTCCTCACACCCAGAAACAAGAACTTCGCCTCACACCCAAAAGCCTATCGAAGGCACTACTTTGAGCGCTTATCACGGGAAACTGGAAAAGATATCAATTTACTTATGTTCACTGATTGAGATCAAGATAGAATTAAGTGAATAACACATAACATTTTAAATTCGACAGTCTGTGAACTCCGATAACTGTGAGAGAAAAGAGAGTTCACTCACCTTGTATTTCTTGAAAAAACCATACATTTTTTACAATGACATTTAAGTCACAAATTTACAAGTGATACTCTAGCTATTCATAACTGGTCTCAGATTGAAATTGATATCCGATCGCTTACAAACAATTATTCATATCGCCGCGTTCAAAATATATGCAGCAAAATGTGAAAAATATTGCTAAACAGCTGAAAACTCAAATCAGTACCACCTTATGTCTTCTACACTTGATCGATTTGTGTTTGTCGCGCTTTATTTGGGTTAAATTGCCGTTCAATTTTTCGGAAAAATAATTTTTGAAAATATTATTTTCATTATTTTGAGTTTCGTAGAAATCACTTGTGAAAAATTTTTTCTTCGTTAAGAGACTGCAAAAAAAATAGACTTATATTAAAAGAATCCTTAAATACTTTCCTAAAAACTGGCTTCCTCAGAATTTGATATTATTTATCGTTTTCACACAATTAATTTTTTAAGAAATTTTTGGCGAAAATCCTAAAAAAGTGAAAAAATAACTTTCGAACGGCTAATCGTATAAATTTTCAACAATATTTTGGAAATTGAAATTGCAAAACTCTATGACATATTTGAATTGTAGGTCTGTGACGATGTTATTTCTGCGCCGTTTTGGCCTCCCGAAATTTTTTTGCCTTCAGATAGTCAAAGGGTGTGAGGGGGTAAGCTATGTCACAGCCAAATCTGATCAATAATTTTCGTTTAGTGCACTTTTAAATTCTGATGGTTAATTTTAAATTGTCTTCCATGTTTTTTGCTACTTTCCTGGCTATAGATGCTGTCGCCTGAATACATGGGGGCCCAATATTGCCGAAAGTTTTTTTCCAAAAAAATGTGCGATATGGGGCCAGAAATTAATTTTTTCGTTCAAAAATTAAAAACTCGTGACGTATGACCTCATAATTTGAAAATGTATATATTACGAACTCCACCAAACTCAATCAAATAAAAATTGATCAAAGTAGATTTGAAAAATTCAATTTTCCAACATCCCTTTATCACTTTTTGGTTAGAATGCGTAGCCACTACTCCTTTTAACGTGTGATTTGAACGTTGTGGCTACGCATTCTAACCAAAAAGTGATAGAGGGATATGACGTCATTCATGCCGCACTCGAAGTAATTTGTCATAAATACCCTCTAACGCCGACGCAATTTTGGCGATATTGGCTCATTCGGCGATAATAGGCCGGCGATATCGGCCTCCTGTATAGAATTTTGAAATTTTCCCGTGAAAATTTCTAGAAAACATAAGTTTTTATTTACCTCTAAATTTGTTTATAATTAAGGACTTTTCCGATTGCCTGGAGCTATCACAAAAGTTCGTCAAGTGTGTGCTGCGTTAAATGCGCCAAATTTCGATGGCGATATTATGGATTTCAACCCTTCAAATCAAGCACTCGCTTCGGCCCTCAAACAATTTTTCCGCGAGATGAAAACGCCAATTCTTTCAAAGTTAATGTATGACAATAAAATTGAACAAGTCGAAAAGATATCTGATGATAACGAAAGATTTTTCCAAATTGCAGAATTGTTGAAAGGCCCCACGCTAGATGAATATGAACAATATAATTTGGCCTATTTATGCAGATTTTGTAGAGAAGTCAAAGAATTTCAAGAGGTAAATATAAAATTTATATCCAGTGAAAGCAGCTCAGAAATTGAATCAGCATTTTTAAAGTCAACCCACTCTTATTAAAATCAAATTGAATACAGGGGGCCCAATATCGCCGAAAGTTTTTTTTCCACCCAGCGGGCTGGTTACCACGTGGGCACTCTCAGTGGCCTCCCACTATATCCTTTTCCCAACGGAACTCCATCTCAAAAACGCTTACTATCTCTATAGCGCGTGTTCGAATCCCACTAATGTTGTCTTAGTGATTATCTTGAATATGATTATAGGCAAGGGTCTTGATAATGGAACCGCTAAATTTTATCGGTGTGTAATCACTTAAGCAATCACTTAGACAACATCAGTGGGATTCGAACACGCGCTATAGAGATAGTAAGCGTTTTTGAGATGGAGTTCCGTTGGGAAAAGGATATCCCTTTATCACCTTTTGATTAATCTAATAGATGTAGGTTCAAAAGAAGAGAAATCGGCCTCATGAGTGGCTATAAGTTAACAATTTCACTAGACATCGGGAATTTGTACTGGAATCTTATTATTTTCGATTCTTATGAACTTTCATCGAATATAATTTAAATTTTCAAGCATTTTGCCAAACAATTTCTCGTCTATGTTATTAGCTCTTATTTTTAAATTTTTGTTTTAAATAGATAAAAATGAAATCCACGTTTTTTCAACGGTACTTTCTGACCTTCTAATCGAAAATCTTAAAGTATTCACAGATTTAAGACCTATAAACGCCTGTTTTACAAAACAAAAATAAAAGAGCAAAAAAAGATTTTTCATTGTTTTCGCCCAAAATTAAGTTTTATTTTCGAAAAATCGCTTCCAAAATTTTGGCTTATGCTTTCAGCTCTTCACTGTACATTTTTAATTTTTTCCATTTTTGAAAAAATAGGACAATATACTAGACCCGAAACCTACAGACAATATCTATGTCTTAACCAAATTGCCTCTCAGTAGTGAATAGGGTGTCTTCAATGTTTTCATTTCGGTTTTAGGATCGACCCAGCTGATTGAGCTTTTAGATCACTCAAAATGACCACACGTATTTATAAAAAAAATATGTGTTCGAATCAGACTATTTTCACTTATTTTTTCAAAAAATTGAAGTTTATCATAAAAAAAGTCCGATTTTGACTACGATTTTTGTCTTTTCTCTGAATATGTGTGATCATTTCATTCAAATGAGTCGTTTTCAAAAAACGAAATTTCACTATTTTACTGCTGAGATGCACTTATGTTGAGAAAATATAAGCTTCCACAGTAGTTTTTATGGTTCCTTAGCTAACAACTCGTCAAGACCTTTTTACAATTACTATCAAATTCACGAGAGTCTCTCAAACCTCGAAAAATTAATATAATTTTTAGGTAAATTTCATGTCTTCAAATGCCCTTGCAATCTGCTGGACTCCCACATTAATCGGCAATACCTCCACAAGTGGCACGGGGACATTTTTCGTTCAAGAATGTATAGAATCAGCCGAATGGTTTTTCCCCGACGATGCGTTTCCCCTACTTCACAATCAACAGTTAGATTTCTCCTTTGTAAAACGTGCCCAGGACCTTATGAACCGTCAGCGATATCAAACAGAAAATAGCAAAAATGATTATGGGTTTATTGGGCGACAAGTTCAAGCACCAAATCATGAAAATGAAGCACTTTCCGTTTTGAGCCATTTAAAACCAAGGAAAAAGCCCGCTCCAATGGTCCCAAATGGTCAAGGAAAGGGTGCCTAGGGACATTTTTCTCTGAACTTGAAGAAATTTTAGGCCCTAGGAATTTTTCTTGCCTCCGTATCAATTTTCATCGGGGAAATTATTTTTTCATATTTTTAAAATTTTGACTCCCTCGCGGATAAACGGTTTTTTCTCGATTTAAAATATCGAAAGGTTTTTTTTTTAAATATCTCTTTCCCAACCAAACTGACTCTCAGTAATAAATAGTCCACACTGTTTACATTTCGGCTTTTGGAAAGACTCATCCGATTGAGTTCTTAGATGGCTCAAAATGACCACAAATATTCAGAGAAAAATAAAAAAAAGTCTGACCATTTTTCAATCTTTTTTCAAAACTTAGAATAAATCTCCAATATTTTTTGAAAAAAGAGGAAAATCGTTCCAATTTTTCTGATATTTCTTTATAAGTATGTTCATTTTGCGCTATCTAAGAACTCAATCATATGAGTCGTTTCCAAAAGCCTAAATATAAACGGTGTGGACACCCTATTTACAACTGAAATGCACTCTGATTGGGAATAGGATTGTCAAAAAATTCCAAATGATAAATTTCGCTCTATTTTACTTTTTGGCGTCATAAATCAACCAAAAATCATTCTTCCGATTTTTTAAATGCCGTTTTAGAAATTCCCTGTTCACCCTTGTCAAGGCGTTATCACATTTGTCCCACCTGAAAGCCCCAAAGTTCAAATTTTACATTCAAATACTCCAAATCTATCTTCAAGAGCGGCAAACCCTTCTCCAAATATCCCGATTTCTAACCCGGCAGCGACACCTAGAACCAAAAAGATCCAGAGGCCAATGATGACCGACCACACTGGCCTAGGCTTTCAAATGGATGATTCTGGCGACGAAAATCCTGAAAATGCCGCTTTGTCTATGACCGAAGAATTGCAATCTATTTGTAATAATATGATTATGAAAGAAGGCGTAAATTCCATTATTGAGCATGTTAGACCGGTAAAACCCCCGCCACCCAAACCAGCTGGTAAGTCAATTTAGTAATTAATGGTTTGTTTTTCAGCACACCAAAAAAAGATTATACAGGATGTCCTATTTTTTGGACGACGCGTCGTTCCCTTTACGACACTATGAATACTCCGGACAATGAGAATGCTTTGTTTTGACCGATGGCTTATTTTTCAAAACAAGCCATTGTTTTTGCTCCATCACTGGCCAATCACAGCGCTCCCTTGGTGAAAGTATCCATAGGGTCGTGAGGGAACAACGCCCAAAGAATGGAACATCCTGCATAGTGAAATATGTACATGCAAAATGTTCATTGTTGTTAACTCCCGTAGTGGCCGACAATCTCTGAACCCGTAGTGTCTTTGCGCCATCCGTGGCGTTGCGCTTGAATTAAACATTATAACCGAAGATTCATAAACAACATATATTTTTTCAATGATAATTATATTTTTCAAAGAATTCTTTACAGTCCTATAAAAACAATTAAGACATTTTTTAAACAATCCCTAACCCAATTTTGGTTTTTTTTAAAAAAAGTTTTTAAATAAAAAAGCTTTTTCATCAAATGTGAAGAAGATAATTAAAAATTCTCTCATTTTTCCGCCGATTCTGACAAACAAGTGCATAAATAACACGAATTTAGGGTTAATTGACATTTTCAAATTTCAAAATATTAAACCGTCGCCAAATTTGGGTGTGCATCTGCAAAAAAATTCAATGTTTTTTCATCATTCTAATGTAAAATGAGTCTTAAATTTTTTGGAATAATATTTCTCGTGATTCCTTCTCTCCTTTATTTCGCCTACGCATTCTTCTGTAATCAGTATTTCGGAAATTATGACTTCTAGAATGCTCTATTTAAACCGGAAGGCCATACTGTTCTGTAATAAAAGTCTTAGAAATTCGTTCACGATCTTTTAAGGGGTCTTCCACGTGATTTGAGTACTTTTGAAAAAAAAACATACTAGTAGTACATGTAATTTTTGAAAAAGTACTCAAATTACGTCAAAAAATTCCAGGGTCAACTAACGTTTTTAAACTTTTTTTCACACTTACACTAAAGTCCGAATAAATCACGTGACGAAATAATCCAAAAATAAGGTTTGGAATATGTCATAAATTAATCTTTATTTCACGAAAAATAAGATCACGTGACGTTTTTGGAAAATATTATTATGTTCAAACTCTTGAATTAGGTGTTAATTGGGCCAAAAATTTTTTCGCGCGGTAATTTGATCACTATTTGTTTACTTGACCGAAAACTTATTTCTAATTTGAAGTCCACGTGATTGTTTTTGGACTTTTGGTGTAATGGAAAAAAAGTCTTAAAAACTTCTAAAGGAACCACTTTACTTTTTTCAAAAATTGATTTAAGCAATTTTTAAAAAAAACAGTAACTACTTTTACCAACCTATTCCGGTAAATATACGGTCACTTGATCATTTTGGGCTATCGTGTAATGGGGAAAAAAAGGCTTAGAATTTTTTTCTGATCCCGCTCAAAGGCTTTTTTTTGATGATTTAAATTTTTTTTTGCAAAAATAAGTACTGTAATACAGTAAAAATTTTCGAAAAAAAACGCACAAACGTCAATTATCCAATAGTCGATCGATCACTTATGTAAAATTTTTATTCATAACATGATTAAGGGTCCTAATTGCGATTAAAGCCATTGCGCCACGGATGGCGCAAAAGACACTACGGGAGTTTATCAAAATCAAAAATACCGATTGCTACCCACATTTTTTGGGTGAGCTAAAAAAGCGAAATTAATAATTACCATTTCAGAGTAAATTGACTTTCTAGAATTAAGGGGGTCTATAGGCAGCCCATCGACTGCGATATTGACCATATGTTATTATATGAATAAACTGAAAAAAATTTCATTTTGGAATCTTTTCATACAAATTCCTGATGAAGCGCTAATACGTAGAGCTTATTGTTCACGAGTAATATATGGTTCTATAGGCAAGTCGTATTTTTTGAACTAAAAGAGCTAGAGGTCTTTCATGATTTTTGAACTCAACGTGGCTTTTTTAGTTAATATAAACTCAAAAATCGTAAAAATTACCAAAATTGTCGTACTCCTGTGTCGAAAATATAAAATCTTTTCTGCTTTAGCGCTCGAAGGTTAAATATTTGGTCATAGTTTATAATACGTTTCCAAAACATTCAACTTACGAATCGTTTGGTCTTAAAACTGATTGGACGAAATGGTGTCAAAAATAAATTTTTCAAATCGTACTCCTGGGAGTTAAAAATGAAATTCGTTACATCGGACACAACAATTTTGTTGACAATTATTACAAAAAACTACAGTGCACGGAAAATAGTTTGCCATGTAGCATGAAAAAAAATACAACTTCCGTGGCCAAAATAGCAAAAACAGTCTTTTCGCCAATTTTGATACCTTTTTAGTGAGAAATTACAAAAAATCGACAACAATTTTTTCCGGCTTGATTTCGCAGATAATGTCAAATTTTGTAAACCTTTCCTAAATAGGACGAAAAAAAATACGCTTTTTCAGAAAATTTTTATGCTCCTGGTTAACCTCATTTACCCGGTTGGTTCAACATGCTATCTAAAAATATAAATTAAAAACGTCTTCGCAAAGATTACGAACTAACGTATCAGAATGTTTAGTCACTTCCTATGTCTATGCCGAGAGAAATAAGCAATTCAAAAAGTCCATTTTTGCCTATAGAACCCCCCTTAAAATCCCAAAATTTTTTTTTTTTTTTGTTTATTTCCGATTGTTTTGTTTTTCAACAGATCGATTTTGACTGTATATTTATAATGTCAAGCAGAATAAGTACGTTCGCCCAGCCCCTTGACCTATATTTTGTAAAGTCAGATTGTTACATTTTGGTTTTTTCGAACAATTTGAAAAATGATTAAGGCCCAAAAAGTGATAGCAACCCACAATGGCCCTTAAGGAGGTTCTGCATGGTCGATTTGCTTGCAACAAGTCAACTTTCTTTTTTGATAAATTGAAAAACAAAATATCACCCCAATTAATCAGGTCTTAGAAATCGATTGCAATTAATTAAAAATGCCTATTTCGACCCCGTAATCTATTTTTAGATCTTCAGTTTTACGGTTTTCATTTGTTTAGCCAAAAAATTTTCTTTTTTAATTCGTACTTCTATAATTTAAAATACCAGAAAATTGAACTCTTCGTGAAAAATTGATGAGAAAAATATGTTTAAAAACTTTTATTCTGCATATTGAAAGAAATAAGACTTTCTTATTATTGTTATGATAATCACTTGAACTTATCAAAGGAGTAGCGGTGCGCGGCGGTTTTGTTTGAATCGATCAACAATCAATTCAAATTGACACAAATTCCATACCAACATTTGTAAGCATATTTAAAATCGCTTATATTTTCGGCTTTAATAAAATCTTTTTCCAATAATGAAAAGATCAACATGAGATTAAAGAATTTTACGAAATTCAGTTTTTTTCCCATTTTTTACGAACGTAACGTAAACTTATTATCTCTTGCCCACCAAATTTGGTCGGCCTGTTATGTTTTTCGTATTATTTTGAAAGTTTTATCTAATTTTGTTTAATACCTGCTCCGAGTTTTTTGCTGGCAGGAGAAAAATGGGCATTTTCAAACTCGTGTTCGTAATACGCTTTTCCGACTTTGTTTACTAATTTGAAAATAATTTTGGATTTATAATAAACGTGTTTACAGAACAAATATTTTTTTTTCCTTTTTTACGTTTGATCATTTTAATCACAAGTTACCCGACTGTTTAAAAAGTGGTTAAAAATACCCCAGCAATTACAACATTTACATTCAGAGGACCCCCTTAAGTTGCTTGGCAGATTTTACAGATCTTTTATCGACAAATTATTGGAAATTGATCATATATTTTTTGTTAATTTTTGTTCATATACAAGAGTCTGTATTCACAGACAATGTGATTTTCCCTCCAACAAAATGCCTCTCTATAGTAAATAGGGTGTCCACACCGTTTACATTTCGGCTTTTGACAACCTCAAAACTTATGATAAATTCAAATGTTCATTTAAAAAAACAAAAAATGGTCCGATTTGAAAATGAAAACGATGTGGACACCCTATTTACTATAGAGAAAAACCTTTGGTTGGAAAAGGATATAACAGAAAATAGGAGCTTTATTTTAGCAAAAATCGTCATGTGAAAATTTATGGTTTCAGCGACGGAAAGGTAGCTAATGCTGCCTGGTGTTCAAAAACGGTTGCAGCTAAGTACGAGGCGCAATCGTTTACTAAATTAAATGCTTTGGTTCATGATAAGTTATTAAACAAAAAATTCGAGTAAACTTAAATTTTTTAATGATTCGAAAAATGCGATTTAAATTTTCTCCTTTTCCAATGGATTTTCCCCACGTTATTTCCTGAATATTAATTTCCGGAAGTTAAACGATTTTGGGGGTCATATTACCGGAACCTCCTCCGGAACGGATAGTTTATTAAAATGTCGTAGCTGACAAGTATTAAAATGTAGTATCAAATTGATATTAAAATGTCGTAATAATTTGTTCACTGAAATGTTTTTATCATGCGTAGGCGGTTGGTATTGAAATGTCGTAAAAAATGTAGTAATTTTGATATTGAAATGTTAATTTTGCTATTACAATGTCGTTTGACACGAAAATTATTAAATGAAAACTTATTATAACATTTTCTAGTATTCTTAATACTGTTACAACTGTTTCATTATTTTTTTCAATTATTCACACAAAAATGGATACGGAATTAGACTAAACGTATATTCTTTTCTAAGTCCTGTAGATCAAGATTAGTAGACAACGCCATGATATTCTAAAAATAGGTTTTTTCGTTTGTGTCCCTAGTTTTTCTTATGAGCAGCAACCATGCTACAAGATGATTTTTGACGGTTGAAACACGACTCATGGTAAATGCTGGATACGCCATGGCGCACCGGGAGAAATAAGTTTCTATTTTTCATTCGAATTTTAAAGCCGAAATCTGCATTTCATACTATTTATTTGAAAATTCCGATTTGATAAAATTATAAAAACAACAACATTATACTTTGTTATTATAATCCGTCTTCGAATTGTACACATTTATCCTTAAAATGTTTTTCAGTGAAATTTACGACATTTCTAATATTTAAAATATGTACGACCTTCTAATTTTACGACTTTTTAATAAAACTTTATCCCTGGAACATATTAGCTAGTTTTTAGCCAAAAATTTTTATAAAATTCGGCGTTTTGACAACCTACTTATCCGAATTAAGGTTTTAGATCAGCTCAAACTGAGCACAACTATCCAGAGATAAATAAATTATACGAATCAGACCAACTAAAACAAAACCTGGTAATAAATAACAATTCAGTAGATCTCCGAAAAAAATAAAAAAAATGTTCCGATTCGGACTAATTTTTTTTTTTTATTTTATTATTCACTGATATTTCTGCTCAGTTTCAGGCTATGCTAATAACTTAATCGGATTAGTCGTTTTCAAAAGCTGAATTTAATTTGGTATATAAAATTTTGGCTGAAAAACTAGCTAATATGTTCCAGGAGGTAACCTACAGTAGGGTGTGATAAACTAATGTTCTTTAGACATTAAACGACTCAACAAATAAACAAGTAAAGTAATTTAACACGAAATGGAGAAAAGGATGATCGCAGTCGAATCCTCGTGGGCGTATTTCAATCAAAAGACACATTTGAAATGAGTACAGACACCCAACTCTATTAAAACTTTATCACGAAATATGTCAAGAGCTGGAAGTAGAATGAGTAGTCGGTGCACCAATCTCCGACGCAGATGCTGGTTGTGTCAGCTGAGGCCAATTATGTTCGGTTGGTTTGTCAACCAATAATAACTCCAATTTCACAAAAATAATCACACTAATTCACATCTGTTTTCATCAATATTTTTTTAAGTTGTAATTCCGCCTTATGATAATGCTTTCCAGGTCCCAAAAATATTTCTATTATTTTTAGAGCTAATGAATATATTTTTTGGAAACCCAGGGAATCGTATTGGATATATTCACTGTTTGGTCTTTTAATTTGAGCTTTTTCTTTAGTCCTCTTTTTTGAAGCTGGCCAAAAATTGTGAGGAAAAACTTTCGGACCAAGTTGACCTTTTGACAATTATACAGTATGGCCGGCCATATTATAATGTCTGTTCTCTATGTACTTGAAAGCACAACATATTTTGATAAAAACTGAGAACTCGACGCCTAAAATTTCCCAAAAAAGCGAAGTTATAGCGCATATTCATTTAAAAGTTTCGATGACGTTACGTCATGACGAGTACTCAGAATTTTTTCAAAATGATTAAAATGCACCGTGTCCAAAATAACTACTGCAAACCCCACAATCCCTTATGGAAATCTTTGCGAAAACCATTTTGTACCCTTCTGTACTTATAATTTTGTCGCATTCCTATGCGTATATAAGAGTTTAACAATTGGTCCGCATGCTTTTCCTTACAATCTTCTGGCCAGTAATCAACGTAATACAGTAGAATTGAAAAAGTTTGAATATCGATTATGATCCCCGATCCAGAAAAAAAAGTTTTTTTTGTTGACTCGGGGATCGAAATCGAATTTAACGGAATAAAAAATGTCCCAGATTACCTTTTGTACAGTAGAGTTGGCGTTTAACGGACAGGTGGTAGAATGGGTTTTTGTTAAAACCAGTCCTGTTAGCGTGCCTTTCAGGGGGAGTGTCCGCCAAAAAAATGTAGGCTGAAATCTGATATAGTACTAAACCAGACCCCAAAAAAAGATTCGTGATAATCCGTAGCTTCTCCCCTGCTCGGTTCTCTCACTAGAGGGCGGCAAAAGTCGAAAAGGAGCTCCGCGAGGTACCCATTTTCTCTTAATTAATTCCGATCAAGCTTCATTTATGTGTCAAGGTTAAACGCCAGATTATTGCACGGGCGAACAATAGTTCGGTGGTTTTTTGGTCGCCATTTTAATGGTTATTTACTGTATTTTTATTCTTGTCAGTCAAAAACGCAACGTAGCTATTTTTGGGCGTTAATAATGCGCGCGTGAATTTGACACCCATAAATGAAGTTGATTGCGAATATTTAATTAATGGGGAGAAAATGGTAACCCTCCGCGGAGCTCCGTTTTCGACTTTGCCGCTCTCTAGTGAGAGACCCGAGCATATAAAGCTACGAGACTATCACCATCGTTTTTGGGGCTGGTTTATTAGTATATAGTATTTTGCAAGCCTTACTTTTTTTTTGCGGGCACTACCGCGCGCTTAAACGGGCCGTTTGACAATCTCAAATTATCGCGTTAAAAAAACGTCACGACAGTTTGCATCCCAAATAAATGTTCCTTTAATGCAGCGCTAGGCAGGACGCGTTTTGACCCAACTCGTTCGAAGCCAAACTGGCACTCTACTGTACATGGTTTTTTGCGGCTTTGGCGGTGGCTTAAGCCTCCTTATAGGATTTGAAATGACAGATTTCAAACGCTCATAAAGTTTCAAAACGAAAAAAAGTCGAAAAAGACGATTTAAAGCAATTAATCTTTGTATGGCATTTTGCATACATTTTACTGAGGCCCTGGGCGTAATTTTCATCAACCCTTATTAGCGAGAAATGTAATGCACAAAATAATCTTGAAAGAAAAAATTATTAACAATATTTATTCAGAAATGTTTCCTAATAAAATTTATAGCACCAGAAATTTAAAAATATTAACAAAAATTTAACGGTAGATTAACGGCACTTTTACTAAAATGTAATTTTCTGATTGAATTAATTTTTGAATTGCTCCGAATATGAACCGCTTTTATATCGATTAATGCTCTCGCGAGTCAAAAAAATTCTCTGAAAGTAATAACCATCTTTGAATAATTCATTTGAATATGGGAGTAATTAATTCAGTAAGAATATTTTTTCTGGACTCGGGCGATGGTAGTGATATCCTATATGCGAAGAATAATACTTGTGGCGCTTTATTGCTCAAACTGTTTTCGAGATCTGACGCCTATTTTATATGGGAGTAAAATGAGAGAATCTCGAAATACAAGTTGAGAATAACGCAGGCAGTCGATAAAGTTCCGGAGGTCTGAAGAAATGACAGCCTTTGTATACCCATAAGTACTGCTCATAACTAACGCCCTAGATAGCGTTATTTGTACGTAACACTTTTAGCCAATCAGACATGTGTTGAGGATTTTTATTCGAAAATAAAATTATTATTTTAGGCCACTTACCCGTTTTAAAGACGAGCGCTAGGCCGCCGAAAGAAGACCGGCGTCGCTAAAAACCCAAACCTCGGCCGACTGAAATTCAGTGAATTCCGGGATTCATGAAAATGAACCCAAATGTAGGCAAAAATATTATATTATATCAATATGTTAATAATATATGTTCTAACAGCTATAATCATATATCCGCCCCTTGCCATTATTTTTCGAAGAGGCTCGACCAATTTATTTGGAAGACAGGTAGTACAATAAATCTTTAAATTTGCTCTTCTCGATTAAAAAATATTAACTCTCACCGCTTTTACTGGAGATAATTTGCCTTCAACATATTAAAATATCGGACATCACTTTCTGGCGGGCGGAGTTTTTTAAGTGATGCCGTGGGAATGAAAGTGAATGAAAATTTATCGTTGATGAAAATACTAATAAAGATCATGCGGCGCTGTCCTATTCTCACACAGTCATGACTACAAAAATACTCACGACTCTGTATTGTGGCGCTGTTGAGCTAACTTAAAAATTGATGAGGTCAATAATTATTTATTTATATTAAGCATTAAGAGTTATGTTATCATTCTTATACTACCTAATCCTTAGGCTGTTTTTTAAACACCGATCTGATTGTCCGCTGACCGTAATTCGGCAAACGGTTATATCGGTAATAATTGAGGAATTTCGTCACTTTGCTTTTCCAGTCACGGGATGCCATCTAGAAGGCCAAAAAGACATATTTAATCTCTACAAAGGCTTTGACACCGGATACGGCCACATCAAATCTCATGCTGGTGCTTTAAAAAAAAACGAACCTTTATCTATCTAAGAAAGCGGCACAACAAGAATATCGATAGCTATAGGCTATTTTTAAGGTTATCTTGAAAACCAGCCTGAAAAGTCAAAACAGAGAAAGCCACAATTTTGCACGTGGGATTTTTTCTGTTTGAAAGTAAATCCAATAAGGGGCAGCATTAGCTATCACATGGCTGTTTTGACTTATTTTGATAATGAGTCTTGGCATAAAATTTTTAGTGTAATTTCAGTTTTCCTGGAACTTAATTTCCCATCCTATTTTCAAAAATATCTCATGCAACCCTTGATCGTTTTTTTGTGTATGAATAATATAACGATCAACGTGAGTACTCCTATGTTTTATTTCAAATTCCGCATCCTGAAACTTCTTCAAAATTCATTTCTAAATGGGTCTTGTTTCAATACTCTTTCTTTGATTGTCAAAATACAAATTTGCAAAAATCCCCGGCCTCCCTCTTTAGCGCTCCGCTTAATTTTGTGGAAAAAAGCGTTTCCATGGCCTACCATTAAATTTTCAAATAAATATTTTTTTTTAAGCGCAAAAATTTTTTTTTTTTTTTTTTGGGTTTAAAATATAAAATTAGGCGACTTCGAAAACAAATAAATAAGTTCTCAAGAGCGTATAAACGCAATGTAGCTCTAGGCTTATGTGAGTCAAATAGATTCGTGCGAGAGAAAAACTGGTTTCTTCGCTGATAGGCGCCGTCAATAATTGATATTGAGTTTACAAGCGAAAATGGGTTGCTCAATTTTTTCCATGACAACTCATAATATCGGATTTTTTACAAAAACTATTTAGAAAATTCACTGATCTAACATTCGTCTTGTAAACGACTCGGTTTTTTTGTATTTTTTGTCAAAAATGGTTTGGCAGAGAGGCAATATTTTTTTAAATTTTTTTTTAACATTAAGAAATCGAAAAAAATTAAAATTCATGATGGCAGTTTTATTGCAAAGGCAAAAATATCATAAATTTTGAATACTTCTTATATGAAGAGACGCCGTTTCAGAAGCCTTAAAAAAGAATGTAATTTAAAATAGTCTCACGGATTTTTATATCATTCTAGAGTGTGGCGCATGCAGGACTGTTGACGGGGTCTGCTAAATTTATTACTTTTAACCGGTTGAAAATAAAAAAAAAAATTAGTTTTCATTTCTGGTGTCAACTTGAAAATTGGCCAGATTATGGACACCCTAGCTAATTTAAAAAATTACTTTGGCTACAAACTTTTAATAAAAACTGCAACATGTTGACAAGATACTGTTATAAGCTCGCTGCTTGTATAATAACGCTGCCGAGCAAAATTCAAACCATATTGAACGAAATATGCACGAATTCCTTTTTTCTAATATAGGCTTCTTCACTTCTCGATGTTAACAGCCTAGGGCAGTCCTATGACGATAAGCTTATTTCTGCGGAATTTTTGAAATTAGGCGATCCCCAACGCTCACAAAAAAAATCTTAAAAGTAAATCCGGAAAACATTTATATTTAGACTAGGGAATTGTGATTTTGATATAAAAAAATGCGTGTGTGGCAGATATTAGAATATTTTGCGGCACACATAATTTTTATAAAGAAAAAAATCTCTCCGCGAAAATGGCATACCTCAGTCAATATGCGCTATTTTCTGAATTTGTTTCATCAAGTTTACTCGCGCATTTATGCGGCTTCGAAGATTCTGTTTTTAATTGCATTCGCGACATCTTAAAAGGGCGGTTTGTTTCTTTTTACGGGCATTTTTTATCAACTACTGTTCTTTCCATTTAACTTTTGTTAATACTATTGTTTAAAATGGTATCAATTAAGTTGTCTTTATATCTTGAGCTAAATTGTCAAAAGTGTTTTGGCAGGAGTTTAGGCGGCATTAGATTGTAGCTTTTTCTATGCCAAATTAGTCTATGAAGAACAAGTGATTTTTGACGGGCCGTTGTTTATTGAAATTAAAAGTCAAATTATCTTGCTGGCAGGCTACTGTTTTAATATTCCTATGAATTTTCCCGTAAAACCATAATTTATTTTTCACGTTTCGGCATCTTAATATTATTATTTCAATTTATTGTTTGGTTCGCCTTCCGTTTAATTTTTGTTTATGAAAAAATTTATTTTTTATTAAATTAATAAGCTCGTAGCGTAACGCTTAAAAAATCAGAATAAAAGTTAAATAATGAAATGAAAAACGGACTTTGGTCACAGCGTGACGAAAGTAACGCTGAGAGTTTTAACATCTAAGAGATATTTCACGATTTTTGTCTTTAAAGACATTGGTATAGAAGTGTTAATTTTAAGAATGTTGAGATTCGGATTACTATCGGGAAAGCACATTTTTCAGCGCATGCTCAAAGTAAGCAAGGCTCTTAATTTTCTGAAATTATAGGAAAACCAGACGTGTTAATTTTAAATCGAGAAAATATAATAAAAACATCGAACCAACCACTTTTAATGTTTTGTTTCCGCATTTGAACTTCAAATTTTGAACAGGCATAACATCATTTATTCTGGGCGATTTTTTAAAAACATTTTGTTCTTGTTATAAATTTTAGAATTTTTTAATTTTTATGTAGACGTATCGCTTCTCATCTTTCAGGCCTTAAGGTTTAAAAAACACATAGCACAAAGTCTGCGGATATTGTAAAAAATAGATAATTCTTGGAGCTTAGACATTCTTAAGCTGACTAACCACGTGATTCTAAAGGCAAATTATATTTGATAAAGAGATTTTGGCGGTAAAACTTGCGCTGTTGTAATTGCTGGCGTCTTTTTACGTTAAGCAGCCCGCCCCGCCTCACTTTAGAAATATTAAGGCAAGTTTTCAATTTAAACATTTAGTATAAATTTTTTTTGGTTATAATTTCGTGGCTCAGGGTTTAAGTCTTATTTTTTTAAATTCAACTTCTTGCAGGTTTACGCAATGTCACCATTTGCATGTCAGTCACAAAAATAAAAACCAAGTAGGCGAAAACTCGAAAAGAATCTACTGGCCTCATAACTTCTAAAGAATCAACTTCAAAATGGGGGGGGGGGCGGCGTTAATAAGTCATGCAACCAGAGTCAAAAATCGATCAAATATTTAACGAAACAATGGAGAAATTTTTAAAAAAAATCTACAGAAGAAGGCTATAAAACAAAAAGAGCGTAAAGAGATTGAAAAACAGTGGAGATAGCATATATGCGAGAGCGATGAAGGAAAACAAAAAACTGGATTTGCACAAAAATTGAAAATTTATAAAATTATGATTCCGTTACATAATTCTAATTTCACACTTGCCATTTTTTTTTAACTTTGGAGCAAGTATCGGCTAAATAGATGTAATAAAAATTCAGAAATATACTCTGGATCATGTTTTCATGATATATTTTGTTTATCTTGCAAAATGGAAAAATCGAACTCTCCAAAATCTTCAGGTGTACACCCGCTGGGTGTTGCAGCATTTTGCCCTCAGAGGTTTGGGTACACTCATAATAGCTCAAATGTGTTGGCCGCTCAACCTCAATTTGTAAATTATTTTTGAATTTCTTACAAGAAGTAATGATAGCATTGTTCATGTGAACAAACTCTTATCCTCATTTTGTTTTTCAACTATACGGCACAACGCTTAAATTTCTAATCTGGATAATAATCTTATGAATAGAATCAAAAACAAATTAATGTGAAAAAATATCTTCATGTCAGCTTTGATCATTGTATTATAGCCAGGAATATTAAACAAATTTTTTAAACAAAATAATTTTAGCGATGAGTAAACCAAACGTACTCAAACCTAAACTAAATATTTGCGACCCAATAAATAACAGTCATCGAAACCTCGACTGATAAAAAAACGAAACATCCTGACACTTTACGATTTTTTTCAATGGAAATAAAACTGTTTTTTAATATCCTTAATGCACACTTTTGTAAATATCCCGGCGCGCTCGATTAGCCAACGTAGTGTGGTTTTTAAGTAGTAGGGCCGGGATATTTACAAAATGTGAATAACGGGATATATCCCCCGCGATCCAATAAAATTTGACGTTGATATTAAAAAAACATTTTACACGCGACAAATTTCTGACTCTCACCAATTTTTTCTTCAATCCAGGAAAAAACTTGCGCGAAGATGTTATTAAAGACATCTTATATTGAGTGGATCCACAAATAGAATATTTATGTTATCAAGCCGATAATCTACGTTCATAAAAGTCCGCCCGTAGTCCTCCCTAAGACATTAACTCCACTACTTAAAAACGAGCACCTTACGTTTCCTCAATCAGGGGCCGGGATATTAAACAAAGTGTGAATAGGGGATATAATAAATACTATATAATACTAACCGACAAAATCGATTGGTGAAGGTCTGCACTCTTTTTCTATCATATCTTAAATTATGATTCCTTTACTTTTCTTATTTTGCAATGGCATGCATTTTTAACATGGGGCAAGTAAAGTTTTGAATGAGAATCGAAACTAAAACATGTAAGAAAAACTTCTGGAAGCACGTCTTCATCGATATCTTTTGGTTTATCATCTGCAAAATTGAACATTGGACTGCTCTCGAAATTCTTCAGGGTGTTGCCGGCATTGCCCTCAAGGTCTGGTAAAAGTCATATAATATAAGCTCAAAAGTGATTGGCACATTGGCCTTAACCAACTGTAACACAATACTTATAATTTGTAAATTATTTTGCGAATTTTTAGAAGAAATTAATTATATGGCCAGTGAGGAGCAAGAACTCTTATTCCATTCACATCATATTATATGATTCATATACTTTTGCAAAAATATCCCTTTATCAGCCTTCTTTGGTTAGAATGCGTTAGCCACTACTGCTTTTAACTGTGTGATTTTAACTTGTGGGCTACGCATTCCCTAACGGCAAAAAGGTGATAAAAGGGGATATAGAAGGCGACCATAAATTTCTACCGGAAATAATCGTATAAACTCGAAATCAGAAACCTATTATTGTCGGAAAAAATATTTCTTGTTACAGGATTTTTTTGAAACAAACTTAAAATAGAAAAAAAAAAGTATAAAAGTTATAAATAAAATTAGGCTAAAAGAGGAAAATGTTATAAATTATACGGGCTCTGAGGTTGCTGAACTTTACAATCAATCAATTCGCTATTAATTCATTTGGCAATGGCTCCGTGTTGAGTTTACATGCTAGTGTAAATCTCCCATAACTCCTGTTGGATGCGCAGTAAAAAAACAATAAAAACATCAAGTATCACCGCTACTTGTGGTCAATAAGCTAGGATGGCGCACGCGGGCAAATTTCTACACTTTGAAAACGTCGATATACGGAAAACGGAAGAAATCTGAGCAGAATTGCAAAAGGCAAATATTAATGAAATAAACAAACCAATGAAAATGCGAAATTTTTAACGCAGGTGAAAATACGGCGGTTTTGGTTTAAAATTACCGTTGCACGCTGTGGCTAAAGTCGCGGCTAAGGTTAGTTAATACGTTTTTTCGTGTTCTCAGCACTAAAATTTGACAGTACAGGTTTAAATGAAAAATTAGTACTGGGGAATTTTTGCTAGCAAATTTATAATATTCGCCCACGCATTTTCATTTTCAAAAATGCCCGGGCAATTTTTTCGAGACTTTTTATTTTCAAAAAACACATTTTTTTTCAACATAATATAAGATATTTTTTGTGGACTGCACCTGTATGTTCTGTAGGCAGAAGTTAGGCATAAAATATCGAAAAAATTAAGTTTATCGCAATGCATCAAAATTCAAGTAAGTGGCTAAATATGAGGGTTCTTTAGAAATAATTTTCATGACCACTAGAGGGCCGAAAAAAAAAATTATTTTGCTCAAATTAATTTTTTTGGTGGCGGTAACCCCATGCGCCCAAACGAACTTCACGAAGGTTTTAGTTTATGTGTGTAGGGTTTCCCGCTGTGGCCGCGCTATCTATTACTCATTTAATCCAGAATTTTGAGAAAAATTTACTGATTCACAAAACAAATTTTACAATTATTCCATTACAATTTGTCAAGAGCATTAATGGAGTTGAAAGTTGAATAGATGAAATCACAAATTTTAAAGTAAAAATGAACTTTTCTGTCGAAAAAAAGTCGAAACTAAAATGCGGTCTTTCCCGCCCCCCCTCCCTCTCTTTACAAACACTGCCAGTCTGCAAAATGTGAATGAGGAAAGGGCAGGGCGACAGCAGGCATTATGTGTTACAGCAATTTAGGCTATGTGACATATGCTTATGTCACATAGCTCTCCTTTTTTGTAATGTCTTTTAGTCTGATCGTTGGCCCCGCTAACGGTAAGGTTCTCATCGGTTTGTATAATTAGTTTCAATTTATTTTGTGTGTTTAGCAGAAAATTATATACATTTCCACATTTTGTTACTGTTAAGTTTGGGATTTAGTGTCTTTCTATAAAGGCCTGGTCAAGTTCTCAATCGTCGATTATGGCCATTTGCATATTCCGCCGAGGCATTTTTAAAACCATAAAAATTCGTAATCATTTCGCATACATTTTTGTTGAGAGCGATTTTCGACTTTTCGGCAAAAATCATTGTATGATCGATAAGTAAATTCATAGTGGTCAGTTCGATCACCGTGGGCGCGTGCGGACACCGATTCTCACAAATTTCCACGGTATTCGATCAAGTCAGATTTTAATGAAATTGCGTTCATCTGGACGAAATTCTTGGCTTTTTGTATCAGACCATTGAAGGGGTTCAATAGGCTGCCTGGAAAAACTTTCTTGCGATTTTTGGCGTGCGAATCTAAAAAATTACAGTCAGTAAAGTATTGAAGGGGTCTCGTTTAATGGTGATAACTTATATCCCGTTTTCTGATTTTAAAATCGTTAAGTTCACGTAGGGTAAGCTTTCAATAATAATACCGGCTTAAACTTCTTTGGCAAATCCGATTGCCTAAATTATTTTTTTTAAATACATGAAGTAAAAACAAGTTTTTTTCCAAAATGAATAAGCAATGGAAAAGGAATTTGACTATTGAATGTTAATAAAAAGGGTTAATTCACTTTATTTAAACTCGCCACTTGTGGGAACAAAATCAGCAGAGACGTTTAATTGTCAAACAATTTAGTTGAACAAGTTTTGAATAGACGAAAATTATGACAACGAAATAAGTCTATTCGTTAGCTTCGGCGAGAGGTGCCATGGTGACTCACCATTGCTTAAATAGGTCATTTTAGGGGCTATGAATCATAGCTATGATTTATAATGCTCAAAAAATCTTGAAAATTAAATGCAGCGTTTTTTGATAGCTACTTTTGAAGCTGATCTGATGAACCTTTAAGAACATTCATATGGGGGTAACCTCTAAACCGGTGTTAGATGTTCATTGCGAAAATTTCACATTTCGAAACGTTGAAGGCTATATCGATGGCATGATTCTATGGAATGGCCGCTACTGCAGGTAACTTAGAATATCTTATTTGCCTGTTAAAAAGATGGTACGGTATATAGTGAATCACGATCAGTCGTCTTATTATTCTGGCTGCGAAAATATTGTTACATGTTTTTGATTGGCGGGGCAGCGGCTTTTTTGATAGTGAGGAACATATAATCAACAGGGCTCTTATTTGAACGCCAATAGCTACCAAAACAGAGAAGGCGAGATTAATGTATCTGAGGGCTCGAGTACAAAACGTATACACGTGTAGCACCATTTTAGCGACGGACCACGTGTGAGTACCCGTTGTGTAGTATGGGTGAGGGCTTATTGTAGTGACGCGGTGAGCAAGAGGTGTAGTACGTTGAAAAGCTTCCACCTCGAATTGTAGTTCGACGATAAATGGGATATTTAATTACTCTGCCTTATATTAAATTTCATATCTTCTCAAATTATTTTTTTGAGTATATAGCCTTATTTTTTTCAGGCTCTTGTTGCTTTTTTTCAATAACATATTGTAAGCCCGCTGACAAATTTTTGGTCTGTTCAAATAATCCGTGAAAGAGTATCGATATGATATCCGTAAGAGCTTAAGGGGTCATCTCCTTACATTAATTAGCAGCCTGTTAAAGAGTTTAGTCAGGTTTTAAAAAGTGTATAAATGGTTTGTGGTTTCACTTAGCGGGCGCATCTTAACCGCACAAACTTTTTCCGCATCGAATAATTGGGTAGTGTTCACTTTATACGGATTCCGGTAAAAGAAAACGGGAATCAGATATTTTTAAGTACTCGGGCATCACCTGATCGATAGTAGCTTGAGTATGAAATATCACAAATATCATGAGCGAAAAAGCTTCGCGCAGAAAGATTTTTATGTCCGTTTTCAGTGAACCGGCTATAAATATCCCTTTATCACACTTGTTGGAATGCGTAGACCACAACGTTAAAATGCAACGTTCAAAAGGAGTAGTGGCTACGCATTCTAAACCAAAGTGTGATAAAGGGATAGTGCCGATGGTATTTTCAGGTAGGAGATAAATTTTGTGGCATTGCAGGCGACAGGCTAGTGAGCGAAACTTCAGGTCCCAGAAATTTGAGACACAGCTGCATTCTTATTTTTGAAACGCTTGAGTCTAGTTCCAAATTTCAGATAAATATTTTTGTGAAATGGTACTCCTCCTATGGATAGTAATTTTAATTTTTGGAAGTTATTATGGGCAGGCAGCAATAAAAAATATTTTAGCTTTGTTCTGACTATGCGTATAGAAGTTTCGCTTGAATTTTGAATTCCATAAATTTATTTTAGGCTGTTCCAAAAATTAAAAATCTTGTCTTTAAAGCACCATTTTACTAATCGGACCCGTTGTTTAACGAAATACATGTTGTTGTCCTTACTATTTTCCTGGTCCAAGCTTCGTGAGCCGGGTTATTTTATCTTTGTGTGAATTTGGTTGGCAATTTTGCGCTCTCTGTCTTTTCAAATTTTTCGGCATGAGAAACAAAATCTTTCCGATTTTTTTTCCCTTGGCTCATTTCATAAAGTTTACCTGAAGAGCGAGAGCAATTTTCAACAAAATTATCACATATTGGCGTTCTTGTTGCGCTCATAAGGAGTGGCTAAAAGTGACGCGTTTTGGCAGGACACGGTTTTTCTTGTATTAAATGATCTTATTTCAAATTTTAACATGTCTGCTTATGGCTCAATTGCACTTGTCAGATCGTCGTCAGTATAACAAACTCGATCCCCGGACAACCTTTTACAAAAAATTGACAAATATAATAAAAATCTTAAAGCTCCATCATAACTTTATCGATTTAAAAATGTCTTATAATGCAAATTTTAAGGAATTATTATTTTTCAAAATTAACTCCAACAGTCTTTTTACGGTCACGGCGTGACGCAAGTGACGGGCCTGTTGAATAGCAATTTAGGAGCTTAATCATTCATTATGAATATCATTTTACAAAGTTAATCCATCACGACTATTTAATATTGTACGTTTGTGCGTTTTTTTTCTAGAGACAATTTTTACTGTATTACAGTCCACGAAATTTTTTGGGGCAAAAAAAAATTAAAGCATCAAAACAACCAGACTTGAGCAGAAAAAAAATTTCTAAAGAACTTTCTTACCCATTGCACATAGCTGAAGATGATCACGTGATGCGGCGTATATCCCAGGGAATAAGGTTGGCCATAATAGTACTCGTTCTTTTTTTTCAACAATTACTTAAATGCCAATTTTGAATAAAAAATGAAGTGGTTGCCTACAAGAAAGTTTTAAAGAGCTTTTTCTTCAATTACATCCAAAGACCAAAACGATACACGTGACGGCTTTAAATCAAGACATGAAGGTTTGGGGTCCATAGTAATACATAAATAGTAGGCCTAAATTTAGGTCCGAAAAATTTTGTTGGGTTCATAAAGCACCTTAATGTTAAGAAGTTTAAACATAATGGTTTCTTCCAAAAATTAGGTTCAGCGTGATTCATTATTTTTCATAAATAAAGGATAAATATATTGACATATTTCAGACCTTCTTTTTTGAATTATTTTCGTCACGTGATTTAATTTCGGCACTGTATCCGTAATGAGAAAACGCCTTTGAAACACGTTTTGAAGTTGAGCGGCTGGATATTTTTTTGGCAGTGATTGAAAGTACTTTTTCAAAATACTGTATATTGTTTACGGGGCGTATAATCAACATTACCAGTTAACTTCGAAAGTTCATCGTAGAGACTCATAAAGTACGCCTCAACACGGAAGAGTCGANTTATTGGCCCAAAAATTTTCAACCGTATATTCAAGGAAAAAGGTTAGTAAAAGAAGTACTGTTTTTTTTCAAAAATTACTTAGATCAATTTTTGAAAAAAGTGAAGTGGTCCTTTAGAAGTTTTTAAGACTATTTTCCATTACATCAAAGTCCGAAAACGATCACGTGACCTTCAAATTAGGAAATAAGGTTTTGGTTCAAGTAAACAAATAGTGATCAAATTACGCCGAAAAAATTTTTGGGCCAATAAACACCTAATTTAAGAGTTTTGAACATAATAATATTTTCCTAATACATCACGTGATCTTATTTTTTAAGAAATAAGGATCAATTTATGACATGTTTTCAACCATATTTTAAAATTATTTCGTCACGTGATTTTATTCGGACTTTGGTGTAGGGAAAAAAAAGTCTTAAAACATTTTAAGTTGAACCTGGAATTTTTTTGACGTAATTTGAGTACTTTTTCAAATAACTGTATATTAATACTACATGCCTTATTTTCAAAAGTACTCAACGTGGAAGACCCCTTAAAAGAATCGTCACGAATTTCTAACACTATTTTTGCATTACTGTATGGCCTACGGTTTAAAGAGAGCATTTCTACAAAAGTCGAAACTTCCAAAATACTGATAACATAAGAATGCGTAGGCGCAGAAGGTGAGAACAAATCTTTTTTATCACGAGAAATAAATATTTCACAACAATTTTAGATTTACTCTCTCTTTTTTCTTGCGCCTACGCATTCTTATGTAATCAGTATTCCGGAAGTTTTGACTTCTAGAAATGCTCTATTTAAACCGGAGTTAAGTACTAACTGTAATGCAATATGAGTCTTATAAATTCGTTACGATTATTCTAAGGGGTCTTCCACGTGATTTGAGTACGTTTGAAAAAACCCATAGTACAGTAATTTGAAAAAAGTAGTCAAATTAAGTAAAAAAATTCAAGAGTTAACTTCAAACATTTTTAAGACTTTTTCCTTATTACACAGTCCGAATAAAATAACGTGACGAAATAATTCAAAAATAAGGTTAAGAATATGTCATAAATTAATCCATATTTCTTGAAAAATATGATCACATGACGTTTATGGAAAATATAATTATGTTCAAAACTCTTAAATTACGTGTTTATTGGCCCGAAAATTTTTTCGGCGTAATTTGATCACCATTTATTTACTTGTACCAAGACCGTATATCCTAATTTGAAGGTCACGTGATTGTTTTTGAATTTTGGTGTAATGAAAAAAAAGGCTTTAAAACTTTTAAAGAACCACTTCACTTTTTTCAAAAATCGATAAAAGTATTTTTTGAAAAAAACAGTACTACTTTACCAACCTTATTCTTTAAATATACGGTTACGTGATCATTTTGACGCTACGGTGTGATGGGAGAAAAGTCTTAGAATTTTTTTCTGATCCTGCTCAAAGGCTCTTATTGATGATTTAAATTTTTTATGCAAAAAATTAGAACTGTTATACAGTAAAAATTTTCAAAAANCAAAATAGCAAAAAACAGTCCTTTTCGCCAATTTTGATACCTTTTTAGTGAGAAAATTACAAAAAATCGACAACAATTTTTTCCGGCTTTGAATTTCGCAGATAATGTCAAATTTTGAAACATTTCCTAAATAGGACGAAAAAAAATACGGCTTTTTCAAGAAATTTTTTGCTCCTGGTTAACCTCATTTACCGGTTGGTTCAACATGCTATCTTAAAAATATAAATTAAAACGTCTTCCAAAGATTACGAACTAACGTATCAGAATGTTTTAGTCACTTCCTATGTCTATGCCGAGAGAAATAAGCAATTCAAAAAGTCCATTTTGCCTATAGAACCCCCTTAAGATCCCAAATTTTAATTTTTTTTTGTTATTCCGATTGTTTTGTTTTTCAACAGATCGATTTGCTGTATATTTATAATTCAAGCAGAATAAGTAAGGTTCGCCCAGCCCCTTGACCTAATTTTGTAAAGTCAGATTGTTACATTGGTTTTTTCCGAACAATTTGAAAAAATGATTAAGGCCCAAAAGTGATAGCACCCACAATCCCCTTAAGGAGGTTCTGCATGTCGATTTGCTTGCACAAGTCAACTTTCTTTATTTGATAAATTGAACAAACAAAATATCAAACCCAATTAAATCAGGTCTTAGAAATCGATTGCAATTAATTAAAATGCCCTATTTCGACCCCGTAATCTATTTTTACATCTTCAGTTTACGGTTTTCATTTGTTAGAAAAAATTTTCTTTTTATTAATTCGTACTTCTATTAATTTAAAAATACCAAAATTGAACTCTTCGTGAAAAATTGATGAAGAAAATATGTTTAAAAACTTTTATCTGCATATTTGAAAGAAATAAGACTTTCTTATTAATTGTTATGATAATAACACTTGACTTATCAAAGGAGTAGCGGTGCGCGCGGTTTGTTTGATCGATCAAAATCAATTCAAATTGACACAAATTCCATACCAACATTTGTAAGCATATTAATCGCTTAATATTTTCGCTTTAATAAAAATCATTTTTCATAATGAAAGATCACAATGAGATTAAAGAATTTTACGAAATTCAGTTTTTTCATTTTTACGAACGTAACGTAAACTTATTATCTCTTGCCCAAAATTTGGTCGGCTGTTATGTTTTCGTATTATTTTGAAAGTTTTATCTAATTTGTTTAATACCTGCTCGAGTTTTTTGCTGCAGGAGAAAAATGGTGCATTTTCAAACTCGTGTTCGTAATACGCTTTACGAATTTGTTACTAATTTGAAAATAATTTTGGATTTATAAAAAGTGTTTACAGAACAATATTTTTTTTCATTTTTACGTTTGATCATTTTAATCACAAGTTACAGACTGTTTAAAAGTGGTTAAAAATACCCAGCAATTACAACAATTTACATTCAGACCCCCCTTAAGTTGCTTGCAGATTTACAGCAATTTTCATCGACAAATTATTGGAAATTGATAATATATTTTTTGTTAATTTTTGTCATATACAGAGTCTGTATTACAGACAATGTGATTCCCTCCCAACCAAAATGCCTCTCTATAGTAAATAGGGTGTCCACACCGTTTACATTTCGGCTTTTGACAACCTCAAAAACTTATGATAAATGTCAAATGTTCATTTAAAAACAAAATGGTCCGATTTGAAATGAAAACGATGTGGACACCCTATTTACTATAGAGAAGAACTTTGGTTGGAAAAAGGATATAACAGAAAATAGGAGCTTTATTTTAGCAAAAAATCGTCATGTGAAAATTTATGGTTTCAGCGACGGAAGGTAGCTAATGCTGCCTGGTGTTCAAAACGGTTGCAGCTAAGTCGAAGCAATCGTTTTACTAATAAATGCTTTGTTCATGATAGTTATTAAACAAAAAATTCGAGTAAACTTAAATTTTTTAATGATTCGAAAATGCGATTTAAATTTTCTCATTTTCCAATGGATTTTCCCCACGTTATTTCTGAAATTAATTCCGGAAGTTAAACGATTTTGGGGTCATATTACGGAACCTCCTCCGGAACGGATAGTTATTAAAATGTCGTACTGACAAGTATTAAAATGTAGTTCAAATTGATATTAAAATGTCGTAATAAATTTGTTCACAAGATGTTTTTATCATGCGTAGGCGGTTGGTATTGAAATGTCGTAAAATGTAGTAATTTTGATATTGAAATGTCTTAATTTTTGCTATTTAAAATGTCCCGTTTGGAACACAGGGCAAAAATTATTAAATGAAAAAATTTAATTAAACATTTCTAGTATTCTTAATACTGTTAACAACTGTTTCATTATTATTTTCAATTATTCACACAAAAATGGATACGGAATTAGACTACGATATTTCTTTTCTAAGTCCTGTAGATCAAGATTAGTAGACAACGCCATGATATCTAAAAATAGGTTTTTTCGTTTGTGTCCTAGTTTTTCTTATGAGCAGCAACCAAGCTACAAGATGATTTTGACTTGAAACACGACTCATGGTAAATGCTGGGATACGCCATGGCGCACCGGAGAAATAAGTTTCTATTTTTCATTCGAATTTTAAAGCCGAAATCTGCATTTCATACTATTTATTTGAAAATTCCGATTTGATAAAATTATAAAAATCACAACATTATACTATTGTTATTATAATCCCGTCTTCGATTGTACGACATTTTAATACCTTAAATGTTTTCAGTGAAAATTACGACATTTTAATATTTAATATGTACGACTTTCTAATTTTACGACTTTTTAATAACTATCCCTGGAACATATTAGCTAGTTTTTAGCCAAAATTTTTATATAATTCGGCGTTTGAAAACTACTTATCCGATTAAGTCTTTAGATAGCTCAAACTGAGCACAACTATCCAGAGATAAATAAATTATACGAATCAGACCAACTAAAACAAAAACTGGTAATAAAACAATTTCAGTAATCTCCGAAAAAAATAAAAAAAATGGTCCGATTCGGACTAATTTTTTTTTTATTTTATTATTCACTTGATATTTCTGCTCAGTTTCAGCTATCTAATAACTTAATCGGATTAGTCGTTTTCAAAAGCTGAATTAATTTGGTATATAAAAATTTTGGCTGAAAAACTAGCTAATATGTTCCAGGAGGTAACCTACAGTAGGTGTGATAAAACTAATGTTCTTTAGAATTAAACGACTCAACAAATAAAAAAGTAAAGTATTTACACGAATGGAGAAAGGATGATCGATCCGAATCCTCGTGGGGTATTTCAATCAAAGACACATTTAGCAAAATGAGTACAGACACCCTAAACTCTATTAAAACTTTATCACGAAATATGTCAAGAGCTGGAAGTAGAATGAGTAGTCGGGCACCATCTCCGACCAGATCGCTGGTTGTGTCAGCTGAGGCCATTATTTCGGTGGTTGTCACCAATAATAACTCAATTTCACAAAAATAATCACAACTATTCACATCTGTTTTCATCAATATTTTTTAAGTTGTAATTCGCATATAGATAATGCTTCCCAGGTCCCAAAAATATTTCTATTATTTTTAGAGCTAATAATATATTTTTTGGACCCAGGGATCGTATTGGATATATTCACTTGTCTTTTAATTTGAGCTTTTTCTTAGTCCTCTTTTTTGAAAGCTGGTCCAAAAATTGTGAGGAAAAACTTTCGGACCAAGTTGAACACCTTTTGACATTATAAGTATGCGCAATATTATAATGTACTGTTCATTATGTACTGGAAAGCACAACATATTTGAAAAACTGAGAACTCGAGCCTAAATTTCCCAAAAAGCGAGTTATTAGGCATATTCATTTAAAAGTTCGATGACGTTACGTCATGACGAGTCATCAGATTTTTTCAAAAATGATCTAAAATGCGACCGTGGTCCAAAATAACTACTGCACCCACAATCCCCTTAAGGAAAATCTTTCGAACCATTTTGTACCCTTCTGTACATTATAATTTTGCGCATTCTATGACGTAAATAAGAGTTTAAATTGGTCCGAATGCTTTTCCTTACAATCTTTGGGCCAGTAATCAACGTAATACAGTAGAATTTGAAAAGTTGATATCGATTATGATCCCCGAGTCCAAAAAAAAGTTTTTTTGTTGACTCGGGGATCGAAATCGATTTAACGGAATTAAAAAATGTCCCAGATACCTTTTGTACAGTAGAGTGCGTTTAAACGGACAGGTTGGTAGAATGGGTTTGTGTTAAAAAGTCCTGTTAGCGTGCGTTTAAGGGGGGAGTGTCCGCAAAAAAATGTAGGCTGAAAATCTGATATAGTACTAAACCAGACCCCAAAAAAAGATTCGTGATAATCTCGTAGCTTTTCTATGCTCGGTTCTCTCACTAGAGGGCGGCAAAGTCGAAAACGGAGCTCCGCCGAGGTACCATTTTCTCCTTAATTAAATATCCGATCAACTTCATTTATGTGTCAAATTACGCAGATTATCAACGCGCAAAAATAGTTCGGTGGTTTTTTGGTCGCCATTTTAATGGTTATTTACTGTATTTTTATTTTGTCAGCAAAAACCAACGTACTATTTTTGCGCGTTAATAATCCGCGTAATTTGACACATAAATGAAGTTGATCGAATATTTAATTAAGGAGAAAATGGTACCTCCGCGGAGCTCCGTTTTCGACTTTGCCGCTCTCTAGTGAGAGAACCGAGCATATAAAAGCTACGAGACTATCACCAATCGTTTTTGGGGGCTGGTTTATTAGTATATCAGATTTTCAGCCTTACTTTTTTTTTGCGGGCACTACCCCCTTAAACGGGCAGTTTGACAATTCAAATTATCCGTTAAAACGTAACGGACAGTTTGCATCCCAAAAATGTCCCTTTAAATGCACGCTAGCAGGACCGTTTGACCCAAACTCGTTCGACCAAACTGCACTCTACTGTACATGTTTTTGCGCTTTGCGGTGGCAACCTCCTTATAGGATTTGAATGACGATTTCAAACGCTCAAAAAGTTTCAAACGAAAAAAGTCGAAAAGACGATTTTAAACAAATTATCTGTAGCATTTTGCATACATTTTACTGAGCCCTAATTTTCTCAAACTTATTAGCGAAAATGTATGCAAAAATAATCTTGAAGAAAAAATTATTAACATATTTATTCAGAAATGTTTCCTAAATAAAATTTATACACAGAAATTTAAAAATATTAACAAAATTTAACGGTAGATTAACCACTTTTTACTAAAAATGTATTTTCTGATTGATTAATTTTTGAATTGCTCGAATATGAACCCTTTTATATCGATTATGCTCTCGGAGTCAAAAAAATTCTCTGAAAGTAATACCATCTTTGAATAATTCATTTGAATTGAGTAATAATTAGTAGAATATTTTTTCTGGACTCGGGGATCGTAGTCGATATCCTTATCGAAGATAATACTTGTGCGTTATTCTCAACTTGTTTTCGAGATTCTCGCCTATTTATATGGGAGTAAAATGAGAGAATCTCGAAAACAACTTGAGAATAACGCACAAGTCGATAAAGTTCCGGAGGTTGAAGAAATGACAGGCCTTTGTATACCAATAAGTATGCTATAACTAACGCCCTAGATACGTTATTTGTACGTACACTTTTAGCCAATCAGAACATGTGTTGAGGATTTTTTATTCGAAAATAAAATTATTATTTTAGGGCCAAACTTAAGTTTTAAAGACGAGCGGCAGGCCGCCGAAAGAACGAAACCGCGTCCAAAACCCAAACCTCGCCGACTGAATTCAGGAGATTCCGGGGATTCAGAAATGACCCAAATGTAGCAAAAATATATATTATATCAATATGTCTTAATAATATATGTTTCTAACCCAATCATAATCCCCCATTGCCATTATTTTCGAAAGCTGAAAATTTATTTGGAAGACAGGTAAGTACAAAAAATCTTTATTTCTCTCTGATTAAAAATTTAACTCTCACGCTTTTAACTGAGATAATTTTGCCTTCAACATATTAAAATAGACATCACTTCTGCGGGCGAGTTTTTTAAGTGATGCCGTGGGAATGAAAGTGCAATGAAATTTTGTTATGAAATACCTAAAAAGATCATCGCGCTTCCATTCTCACAGCATGACTACAAAAAACTCACCCTGTATTGTGGCGCTGTTGAGCTAACTTAAAAATTGTGAGCAAAATTATTTATTTATTTAACATTAAGGTTATTTATATTCTTATAACTAATAATACTTAGGCTGTTTTTTAAAGACCGGTGATGTCCGATGTACCGGTAATTCGCAAAACGGTTATATCGGTAATATTGAGGAATTTCCGTCACTATTTTCCAGTCACGGGATCAATCTAGGAAGCCAAAAAGACATATTTAATTTTACAAAGGTTTGACACCGGCCACATCAAATCTCATGCTGGTCTTTAAAAAACGACCTTTATCTATCAAGAAAGCCACAACAAGAATATGATAGCTATAGGCTTATTTTTAGGGTTATCTTTGAAAACCAGCTGAATAAGTCAAACAGAGAAAGCCACAATTTTTGCACGTGGGAGTTTTTCTGTTTGAAAGTAAATCCAATAAGGCAGCATCTAGCTATCACATGGTGTTTTGACTTATTTTGATATGAGTCTTGGCATAAAACTTTTTAGTGTATTTCAGTTTTCCTGGAACTTAATTTCCATCCTATTTTCAAAATATCTCATGCAACACTTTGATCGTTTTTTTTGGTATGATAATATAACGATCAACGTGAGGTACCCTATTGGTATTAAAATTCCCATCTTGAAACTTCTTCAAAATTCATTTCTAAATGGGTCTTGTTTCAAAATACTCTTCTTTGATTGGTCAAAATACAAATGCAATCCCTCTCTAGCTCCTTAATTGTGAAAAAGCGTTCCATGCTACCATTAATTTCAAATAATATTTTTAGCGCATTTTTTTTTGTTAAAATCATAAAATTAGCGACTTCGAAAAAATAAATAAGTTCTCAAGAGCGTAAAACCAGTAGCTCTACTATGTGAGTCAAATAGATTGTCGAGAGAAAAACTGGTTTCTTCGCTGATAGGCGCGTCAAATAATTGATATTGAGTTTACAAGCGAAAATGGGTTGCTCATTTTTTCCATGACACTCAAATATCGATTTTTTACAAAACTATTTAGAAAAATTACTGATCTAACATTCGTTTGGACCGGTTTTTTGTGATTTTTTTCAAAATGGTTGCAGAGAGCATATTTTTTTAATTTTTTTTTTACATTAAGAATCGAAAAAAATTAAAATTCATGTGATGCAGTTTTATTCAAAGCAAAAATATCATAAATTTTGATACTTCTTTAATGAAGACCCGTTTCAGAACCTTAAAAAAATGTATTTAAAAATATCTCGGATTTTTAAATATCTATCTAGAGTGCGCATCAGGACTTTGACGGGGTCATGCCTAAATTTATACTTTTAACCGGTTGAAAATAAAAAAAAAATTAGTTTTCAATTTCTGGTGTCAACTTTGAAATTGGCCAGTTATGCACCCTAGCTAATTTTAAAAATTACTTTGGCTACAAATTTTATAAAAACTCAACATTTGACAGAACTGTATAACTCGCTGCTTGTAAATAACCTCACAAAATTCAAAATATTGACGAAATATGCACGAATTCCTTTTTTCTAATATAGCTTCTCACTTCTCGATGTTAACGCCTAGGCAGTCCTATGAGATTAACTATTTCCGTCGGAATTTTGAAATTACGATCCCCAAGTCAAAAAAAAATCTTTAAAAGTAAACAAAAATTATATTTAGACTAGGGAATTGTGATTTTGATATAAAAAAATGCGTGTGCAGATAATTAGAAATATTTTCGCACACATAATTTTTATAGGAAAAAAATCTCCGCGAAAATGGCATACCTCAGTCAAATGCCTATTTTCTATTGTTTCATCAAGTACTCCATTTATACGCTTCCGAAGATTCTGTTTTTAATTCATTCGGCGACATTTAAAAGGGCGGTTTGTTCTTTTTACGGGCCATTTTTTATCATACTGTTCTTTCCATTTAACTTTTTGTTAATATATTTGTTTAAAATGGTATCAATTAAGTTGTCTTTTATATCTTTGAGCTATTTCAAAAGTGTTTTGCAGGAGCTTAGGCGCATTAGATGTACTTTTTCTATCCCAAATTAGTCTAGAAGAACAAGTGATTTTGACGCCGTTGTTTATTGAAATTAAAAGTAAATTATCTCTGGCACTACTTTTTAATATTCTATTAATTTTCCGTTAAAAATTTATTTTTCACTTTTCGGCATCTTAATATTATTATTTCAATTTATTGTTTGGTTCGCCTCCGTTTTAATTTTTGTTTATGAAAAAATTTATTTTTTATTTAAATTATAACTCGTAGCGTAACCTTAAAAAAATATTTTCTAGAATAAAAGTTAAATAATAAAGAAAAACGGACTTTGGTCACGCGTGACGAAAAGTAACGCTGAGAGTTAACTCATCTAGAGATATTTACGATTTTTGTCTTTAAAATTGTATAAGTGTTAATTTTAGAATGTTGAGATTCGGATTACTTCGAAGCACATTTCAGCGCAATCTCAAGTAAGAAAGCTCTTAATTTTCTGAAATTATAGGAAACCACAGACGTGTATTTTAAATCGAGAAAATATAAAAAAACAATCGAATTAACCACTTTTTATGTTTTGTTTTCACATTTGAACTTCAAATTTTGAAGCAAACATATTTATTCTGGGCGATTTGTTTAAAAACATTTTGTTCTTGTTATAAATTTTAGATTTTTTAATTTTTATGAGACGTATCGCTTTCTCATCTTCAGGCTTAAGGTTTAACAATACACAAAGTCTCGATATCTGTAAAAATAGATAATCTGGAGCTTAGACATTCTTACTGACTAACCACGTGATTCTAAAAGCAAATTAATTTGATAAAAGATTTTGCGGTAAAACTTGCGCTATTGTAATTGGCTGCGTCTTTTTACGTTAACCCCCCCCCGCCTCACTTTAGAAATTTAGGCACGTTTTCAATTTAACATTTTATAAAATATTTTTTGGTTAATTTTCCGTGCTCAAGGGTTTTAAGTCTTTTTTTTTATTCAATTCTTGCAGGTTATCGCAAATGTCACCATTTCATCAGTCCAAAAAACCAAGAGGCGGAAAACCTAGAAAAGAATCTACTCCTCAAACTTCTAAAGAATCAATCTTCAAAGGCGTTAATAAGTCATCAAACCAAGAGTCAAAAATCGGATCAAAATTTAACGAAAAAATTGAAAATTTTAAAAAATCTACAGAAGAGCAAAAAAAAGAGCGTAAAGAGATTGAAAAACAGTGGAATACATATATGGAGAGCGATGAAGGAAAACAAAAAACTGGATTTGCACAAAATGAAATTTATAAAATTATGATTCCGTTACTTATTCTAATTTTCATCATGCAATTTTTAACTGGAGCAAGTAATGCTTAAATAATGTAATAAAAATTCAGAAAATATTCTGGATCATGTTTTCATGATATATTTTGGTTTACATTTGCAAAATGGAAAATCGACTCTCCAAATTCTTCAGGGTGTAACACCCTGGGTGTTGCACATTGCCCTCAGAGGTTTGGTAACTCATATAAGCTCAAATGTGTTGCCCTCAACCTCAATTTGTAAATTATTTTCGAATTTCTTACAAGAAAGTAATGAACATTGTTCATTGAACAACTCTTATCCCTCATTTGTTTTTCAAACTATAGCACACCTTAAATTTCTACTGGAAATAATCTTATGAATAGAAATCAAAAACAAATTATGTTGAAAAAATATTCATTCAGCTTTGATTCCAATTGTATTAGCCAGGAAATTAAACAATTTTTTAACAAAATAATTTTACGATGAGTAAACCACGTACTCAAACCTAACAAATATTTCGAAATAATACAGTCACTCGAACCTCCTGACAAACAAACATCCTGACACTTTACGATTTTTTCATGGAAATAAAACTGTTTTTTATATCCCTTAATCACACTTTTGTAAATATCCCGGCCCTGATTAGCAAACGTAGTGTGTTTTTAAGTAGTAGGGCCGGGATATTTACAAAAATGTGATAACGGGATATCCCCCGCGATATAAAATTGACGTTGATTATTAAAAAACATTTTACGCGACAATTTCTGACTCTCCCAATTTTTCTTCATCAGGAAAAAACTTCGCGAAGATGTCTATTAAAACATCTATATTGAGTGGTCACAATAGATATTTATGTTATCAACCGATAATTCTACGTTCAAAAAGTCCCCGTAGTCCTCCTAGAATTAACTCCACTACTTAAAAACACACTACGTTTCCTAATCAGGGCCGGGATATTAACAAAAGTGTGAATAGGGGATATAATAATACTATATAATACTAAACCGACAAAAATCGATTAGTGAAGGTCTCACTCTTTTTCCATCATATCTTAAATTATGATTCCTTTACTTATTCTTATTTTCATCATGCAATTTTTAACTGGGGCAAGTAAGGCTTGAATAATGAAATAAACATTAAGAAAACATTCTGGAACACGTCTTCATGATATCTTTTGGTTTACATCTGCAAAATTGAACATTGACTCTCGAAATTCTTCAGGGTGTTGCCCATTGCCCTCAGAGGTCTGGTAAATCATATATATAAGCTCAAAAGTGTTGCACATTGGCCTTAACCACTGTACACCAACTTATAATTTGTAAATTATTTTCGAATTTATTACAAGAAATTAATTATATGGCCAGTGAACAACTCTTATTCATCACATCATATTATATGATTCATATACTTTTCAAAATATCCCTTTATCACCTTTTGGTTAGAATGCGTAGCCACTACTCCTTTTAACGTTGTGGCTACGCATTCTAACCAAAAGGTGATAAAGGGATATAGAACACCATAAATTTCTACCGGAAATAATCGTATAAATCGAAATCAGAAACTAATTATGTCGGAAAAAATATTTCTTGTTAACTTTTTTGAAAAAACTTAAAAATAGAAAACAAAAGTAAAAAGTTATAAATAAATTAGGCTAAAAGAGGAAACTGTTATAATTATAGCTCTGAGGTTCTGAACTTCTAAATCAATCAATTGCTATTAATTCATTTGCAAGGCTCCGTGTTGAGTTTACATCTAGGTAAATCTCCCATAACTCCGTTGGATCGCAGTAAAAAAATAAAAACATCAGTATCGCTACTTGTGGTCAATAACTAGGATGCGCAGCGGGCAAATTTCTAACTTTGAAAACGTCGATATCAACGAAAAACGGAAAGAAAATCTTGAGCAGAATTCAAAGGCAAATATTATGAAAAATAAAAAAAAATGAAAAATCGGATTTTTTACCGGTGAAAATACCGGTTATTGGTTTAAATTACCGGTTGCACCTTGTGGCAAAGTCCGGCAAGGTTAGTTAATACGTTTTTCGTGTTCTCCTAAAAATTTGACACAGTTTAAATGAAAAATTAGACCTGGGGAATTTTTCATAGCAAATTTATAATATTCCGCCCACGCATTTTTATTTTCAAAATGCCGCAATTTTTTTCGAACTTTTTATTTTTCAAAAAACATTTTTTTCATAATATAGCAATTTTTTTGTGAGACTCACTGTACTGTTCTGTACAGAAGTTATCATAAAAAATCGAAAAAATTAAGTTTATCATGATCAAAATTCAAGTAAGTGCTAAAAATGAGGGTTTTTAGAAATAATTTTCTGACCACTAGAGGGCCGAAAAAAAAATTATTTTGCTCAGAATTAATTTTTTTGGTGGCGGTTACCCCATGACCCCAAACAACTTTCAACGAAGGTTTTAGTTTAGTGTGTAGGGTTTCCGCTGTGCACCCTATCAATTACTCATTTTATCCGAATTTTGAGAAAATTTCTGATTCAAAAAAAAAATTTTACAATTATTCAATTACAATTTGTAAGAGCATTATGAATTGAAAGTTGATAGATGAAATACAAATTTTAAAGTAAAAATGACTTTTGTGTCGAAAAAAGGTCGAAACTAAAATCTCTTTAAAAACATGCAGTCTCAAAATGTGAACGAACACATTATGTGTTACACATAGGCTATGTGACATAGGCTATGTCACATAGCTCTCCCTTTTTTGTAATTGTCTTTTTAGTCTGATCGTGGCCACCCTAACGGTAAGGTTCTCAATCGGTTTGTAAATTAGTTTCAATTTATTTTGTGTGTTCTACAGAAATTATATACATTTCACAATTTTGTTACTGTTAAGTTTGGGATTTAGTTTCTTCTATAAGCCTGGTCAATTCTCATGTCGATTATGGCCATTTCGATATTCCGCCGAGCATTTTTAAAAATAAATTCGAAATTTCCAATACATTTTTGTTGACGATTTTCGAATTTTCGCAAAAAATCATTGTATCGATCGATAAGAAATTCATAGTGGTCAGTTCGATCACGTGGGGCCGTGCGGACACCGATTCTCAAATTTCCACGGTATTCGATCAAGTCAGATTTTAATGAAATTCGTTCATCTGACGAATTCTGGCTTTTTGTATCAGACCATTGAAGGGGTTCAAAGCTCCTGGAAAAAACTTTCTTGGATTTTGGCGCGAATCTAAAAAATTACAGTCAGTAAGTATTGAAGGGGTCCTCGTTTAAGGTGATAACTTATATCCCTTTTCTGATTTTAAAATCGTTAATTTCACGTAGGGTAACTTTCAAATAATAATCCCTTAAACTTCTTTGGCAAATCCGATTCAATTATTTTTTTTAAATACATGAAGTAAGTTCATGAATAACCAATGAGATTTGGCTATTGAATGTTAATAAAAGGGTTATTTCACTATTATTTAAAACTCGCCAGTGGGAACAAATCACAGAGAGTTATTGCACAATTTATTGAAAAAGTTTTGATAGACGAAAATTATGACAACAAATTAAGTCTATTCGATTAGCTATCCGAGAGGTCACCATTGCTTAATAGGTCATTTTAGGGCTATGAATCATAGCTATGATTTATAATCTCAAAAATCTTGAAATTAAATGCTGCGTTTTTTGATACTACTTTGAAGCTGATCTGATGAACTTTAAGCTTTAAGAACACTTCATAGGGTAACCTCTAAACCGGTGTAGATGTTCAATTGCGAAAATTTCAACATTTCGAAACGTTGAAGGCTATATCGATCATGATTCATGATGCCGCAGAGTAACTTAAATATCTATTTGCCTGTTAAAAAGAGGTACGGTATAGTGACACGACCGTCTTATTATTTGGCTCGAAAATATTTTACATGTTTTTTGATTGGCGCAGCGGCTTTTGATAGTGAGAACATAAATCAAGGCTCTTATTTGACGCAATACACCAAAACAGAGAAGCGGATTATGTATCTGAGGGCTCGAGTACAAAACGTATACACGTGTAGCACATTTTAGCGACGGCACCAGTGTGAGTACCGTGTGTAGTATGGGTGAGGGCTTATTTGTAGTGAGCGTGAGCAAGAGTGTAGTACGTTGAAAGTTCCACCTCGAATTGTAGTATCGACGATAAATGGGATATTTAATTACTCTGCCATATTAAAATTTCATATCTTCTCATTATTTTTTTGAGTATATACCTTATTTTTTCAGCTCTTGTTGCTTTTTTTCATTATAAATATTGTTAAGCACCTGACAAATTTTTGTCTGTTCAAAATAATCCAAAAGTATCGATATGATATCCGTAGAGCTTAAGGGGTCATCTCCTTAATTAATTACACCTGTTAAAGTTTAGTCAGGTTTTAAAAAGTGTAGTAAATGGTTTGTGGTTCACTTAGCGCCATCTTACCGCACAAACTTTTCGCTCGAAATAATGGGTAGTGTTCACTTATACGGATCGGTAAAAGAAAAGGAATAGATATTTTTAAGTAACTCGGGCATCATGATCGATATACTTGAGTATGATATCCAAATATATGAGCGAAAAAGCTTCGCGCAGAAAGATTTTTATGTCCGTTTAGTGAACCGGCTATAATATCCCTTTATCACACTTGGTTGGAATGCGTAGCCACAACGTTAAAATCACACGTTAAAAGAGAGTAGTGGCTACGCATTCTAACCAAAGTGTGATAAAGGGATATCCGATGGTATTTTCAGGAGGAGATAAATTTTGTGGCATTGCAGCGACGGCTAGTGAGCGAAACTTCAGGTCCCAGAAATTTGAGACACAGCTCATTCTTATTTTTGAACTTGAGTCTAGTTCCAAAATTTCAGATAAATATTTTTGTGAATGGTACTCTTATGGATAGTATTTTAATTTTTGAAGTTATTATGCAGGCACAATAAAAAATATTTTAGCTTGTTCTGACTATTGCGTATGAAGTTCGCTGAATTTTGAATTCCATAAAATTTATTTTAGGCTGTTCAAAAATTAAAAATCTTGTCTTTAAACATTTTACTATCGACCCGTTGGTTTACGAATAATGTTGTTTCCTTACTTATTTTCTGTCAAGCTTCGTGAGCGGGTTATTTTCTTTGTGTGAATTTGGTTGCAATTTGCCTCTCTGTCTTTTCAATTTTCGGCATGAGAACAAATCTTTCCGATTTTTTTCCTTGGCTCAATTTCATAAAGTTTACCTGAAGAGCGAGAGCATTTTCAACAAATTATCAATATTGGCGTCTTGGTTGCGCTCAAAGGAGTGCAAAAGTGACCGTTTTGGCAGGACACGGTTTTTCTGTATTAAATGATTTTTCAAATTTTAAATGTCTCTTATGCTCAATTCACTTGTCAGATCGTCGTCAGTAATAACAAACTCGATCCCGACAACTTTTACAAAAAATTGACAAATATAATAAAAATCTTAAAGTCCATCATAATTTATCGATTTAAAATGTCTCTATAATCAAATTTTAAGGAATATTATTTTTCAAATTAACTCCAACAGTCTTTTTACGGTCACGCGTGACGCGTGACGCCTGTTGAATAGCAATTTAGGACTTAATCATTCATTATGAAATATTTACAAAGTAATCCATCGACTATTTAAATAATTGTACGTTTGTGCGTTTTTTTTCTAGAGACAATTTTTACTGTATTACAGTACGAAATTTTTTGCAAAAAAAAATTAAACATCAAAAAAAGACTTGGAGCAGAAAAAAATTCTAAGACTTTCTTCCCATTGCACATAGCCTGAAGATGATCACGTGACGCGTATATCAGGGAATAAGGTTGGCCAAATAGTACTGTTTTTTTTTTCAAAATTACTTAAATCAATTTTTGAAAAAAATTGAAGTGGTTCCTCAGAAAGTTTTAAGAGCTTTTTCTTCATTACACCAAAGACCAAAACGATACACGTGACGTTAAATCAAGACATAAGGTTTGGGGTCCAAGTACATAAATAGTAGCTAAATTTAGCCGAAAAATTTTGTTGGTATAAAACCTAATTTAAGAGTTTAAACATAATGGTTTCTTCCAAATAGGTCACGTGATTTTATTTTTCAATAAATAAGGATAAATATATTGACATATTTCAGACCTTCTTTTTTGAATTATTTCGTCACGTGATTTAATTCGGACTGTACCGTAATGAGAAAACGCCTTTGAAAACGTTTTGAAGTTGACGCTGGAATTTTTTTGGCGTGATTGAAGTACTTTTTCAAAATACTGTATATTGTTTACCGTATATCAAATTACCGTTAACTTCAAAGTTCATCGTAGAGACTCATAAGTACCCTCAACGGAAGAGTCGANAGGGTTATTTCACTATTATTTAAAACTCGCCAGTGGGAACAAATCACAGAGAGTTATTGCACAATTTATTGAAAAAGTTTTGATAGACGAAAATTATGACAACAAATTAAGTCTATTCGATTAGCTATCCGAGAGGTCACCATTGCTTAATAGGTCATTTTAGGGCTATGAATCATAGCTATGATTTATAATCTCAAAAATCTTGAAATTAAATGCTGCGTTTTTTGATACTACTTTGAAGCTGATCTGATGAACTTTAAGAACATTCATAAGGTAACCTCTAAACCGGTGTAGATTTCAATTGCGAAAATTTTCACATTTCGAAAACGTTGAAGGCTATATCGATCATGATTCATGATGCCCGAGTAACTTAAATATCTTATTTGCCTGTTAAAAGAGGTACGGTATAAGTGAACACGACCGTCTTATTATTTGGCTCGAAAATATTTTACATGTTTTTGATTGGCGCAGCGCTTTTGATAGTGAGAACATAAATCAAGGCTCTTATTTGACGCAAATACTACCAAACAGAAAGCGAGATTATGTATCTGAGGGCTTGAGTACAAAACGTATACACGTGTAGCACATTTTAGCGACGGCACCAGTGTAGTACCGTGGTGTAGTATGGTGAGGGCTTATTTGTAGTGAAAAGCGGTAAGCAAGAGGTGTAGTACGTTGAAAAGTTCCACCTCGAATTGTAGTATCGACGATAAATGGGATATTTAATTACTCTGCCATATTAAAATTTCATAATTTCTCATTATTTTTTTGAGTATATACCTTATTTTTCAGCTCTTGTTGCTTTTTTTTCATAAAATATTGTTTAAGCACCTGACAAATTTTTATCTGTTCAAATAATCCCAAAAGTATCGGATATGATATCCCGTAGAATCTCCTTAATTAATTACACCTGTTAAAAAGTTTAGTCAGGTTTTTAAAAGTGTAGTAAATGGTTTGTGGTTTCACTTAGCGCCATCTTACCGCACAACTTTTTCGCTCGAAATAATAGGGTAGTGTTCACTTATACGGATCCGGTTAAAAGAATAGGGAATAAGATATTTAAGTAACTCGGGCATCATGATCGATATACTTGAGTATGATATCCAAATATATGAGCGAAAAAGCTTCCGCAGAAAGATTTTTTATGTCCGTTTTAGTGAAACCGGCTATAATATCCCTTTATCACACTTTGGTTGGAATGCGTAGCCACAACGTTAAAATCACACGTTAAAAGGAGTAGTGGCTACGCATTCTAACCAAAGTGTGATAAAGGGATATCCGATGTGTATTTCAGGAGGAGATAAATTTTAGTGGCATTCAGCGACCGCTAGTGAGCGAACTTCAGGTCCCAGAAATTTGAGACACAGCTCATTCTTATTTTTGAACGATTGAGTCTAGTTCCAAAATTTCAGATAAATATTTTTGTGAATGGTACCTCATTATGGATAGTATTTAATTTTTGGAAGTTATTATGCAGCACAATAAAAATATTTTTAGCTTGTCTGACTATTGCGTATGAAGTTCGCTGAATCTTGAATTCCATAAAATTTATTTTAGGCTGTTCAAAATTAAAAATCTTGTCTTTAAACATTTTACTATCGACCCGTTGTTTACGAATACATGTTGTTTCCTTACTTATTTCTGTCCAAGCTTCGTGAGCGGGTTATTTCTTTGTGTGAATTTGGTTGCAATTTCCTCTCTGTCTTTTCAATTTTCGGCATGAGAACAAATCTTTCCGATTTTTTTTCCTTGGCCTCAATTTCATAAAGTTTACCTGAAGAGCCGAGAGCATTTTCAACAAAATTATCAATATTGCGTCTTGGTCGCTCAAAGGAGTGCAAAAGTGACCGTTTTGGCAGGACACGTTTTTCTGTATTAAATGATTTTTCAAATTTTAAAATGCTCTTTATGCTCAATTCACTTGTCAGATCGTCGTCAGATAACAAACTCGATCCGCAACTTTTACAAAAAATTGACAAAATATAATAAAAATTCTTAAAGATCCATCATAAATTTATCGATTTAAAATGTCTATAATCAAAATTTTAAGGAAATATTATTTTTCAAATTAACTCCCACAGTCTTTTTACGGTCACGCGTGACCGTGACCCGTTTGATAGCAATTCAGGACCCTTAATCATTCATTATGAAATATTTACAAAGTAATCCATCGACTATTTAAATAATTGACGTTTGTGCGTTTTTTTTCTAGAAATTTTTACTGTATTACAGTACGAAATTTTTTGCAAAAAAAAATTAAACCATCAAAAAAAGACCTGGAGCAGAATCAGAAAAAAATTCTAAGACTTTCTTCCCATTGCACCATAGCCTGAAGATGATCACGTGACCGTATATTCAAGGAATAAGGTTGGCCAAAATAGTACCGTTTTTTCAAAAATTACTTAAATAATTTTTGAAAAAACATGAAAAGTGGTTCCTTAGAAGTTTTTACGACTTTTTTCTCCAATACACTCAAGACTGCAAAAACGATCACCGTGACCTTTAAATCAAAGAAATAAGGATTTGGGTCAAGTACAAAATATGTAGTCAAGATTTGCCGAAACATTTGTTTGGGTAAATAAACACTAATTTAAGAGTTTTGAACATTAAATGGGTTCTTCCAAATTGAGGTATTGTCTTAATTTTCAATAATAGAACAATTCTGCTTTTTTGATCGATAGTAAGCCGGTTTTTCGAGATTTATTATCATAAAAGATAGTTTTTGAAAAATTGTCAGTTTCTTTTGAAACGAACACCTGGTTAGGCGCTGATAGCATTTGTGATAGCGGTAGTGTATTGGGGCATGTACGCCTCGCGAGGGTTAGGGTGGTCTGTGTTAGGATGGTCTGGTAGAATTAACCTTGGCAGGTGGTGAAAATAAACTTCTATGGCATAGACATATTTTTGAGGAACAGGTAAAAAAAGTTAACACAGATAATTTTATAAGACTCGTTTGTGAATGAAAACTATATAGATGTAATTGGTAATGAAAACGTTAAATGAAGTTAACATTTTTATCGTTATTTCTTCGTGGTTTTTAGTTTATCCAGATCATCATGCAGCTGTTTAATTAAGATATTTCTATCAGCCGGAAATATCCGCATCGTAAGCTCACGGGTTTGATTTTTGAAAATTTAAATTTTGGGATTTTTAAGCATTTGGCAGCTCTTTTTTTGGCAGGTAAATTTTGAAATCTTGCATTCGAAGAATTTGAGTTCATTCTCTTCCGCTTTAATTTTGAAATCGCGTTTTCTTGTTCTTTTTGCTCAAAGCTAACATTTGCGGTCAACTTTAAATTTTTGTCTATAATTTTCCCACCAATATTTTCATCCAATATTTTCATTTTCCCAAACCTGTTTTTCAAAATCGTTGTCGTCATCAAAAATTCGTTGTCAGAACCTTAAATAAACAGTAACATATCCATAAATTTACTTTTTTTTAATATCCCGTCTACATTGCAAATATTTTCTTAAATTATAAATACTATCAAAACAGCAGTCGAATGAAAACCCTATGATTATAGGCCTATTGATCAATCATTTTAACTACTGAGGGCCACTTGGTCGGTATAATGGGATTTTTCTAGCAATATTGTAATATATTTTTAGGATTTTTTAGCAATATCGTTGAAAGTGCCCAATATCGCCGGTTTTTTTAAAACACTGAGCGCTGCATCAAATTCTTTAACGAAGTATCTAATGTCTCATGAAAATCTGACAGAAATTGACGGCGGAGATCGATTTTGAAAAAATTGACCTGAAATAGCACCTATTTTTGGCGCTCTAGGGCAAACTTTGCAAATTTATTCCAAACATATTATTGACAATTTAGTTTAACCAAAGTGTAAGAATTAATTCCAAATTATGAAATTTGTTTACGATTGTGAATTTAACGAGGAATTTGTCTGAGCTTTCCAAACCCGTAAGAGAATGTAACTCTATCATCTCTCGTTTTTTCAAACAATTAAGTTCCAAACTCAGAATGACCAAAAAACTTCTTACCCTGACCACCCCTTAAATATTAAATGCCGTTTTTTTTATTTAATATGTTATTATTATTCTTAATATATTCTGATCAAAGTCTAAAAATAACCGACATTTTTTTGTTTGACGAAAAACCTTATGTCAGACTTAAAGTATTTTAGTGTTTTCAAATATTGGACTTATTTATTTATTTCAAAAACTAACCCGTATTAGGTTGAATTTCGGATACACTGGCAACTGGTTCTGATTTTGAATTTTGATTTCGAAGAGTAATTCATTAGTGACTTATCATTTGTAAAACTTCGAAGTATTTTCATCGTCATCAAAAATAATGTGGAAGATTATACGATTCATGCCAACCCCTTAACAATGATCAAATGTCTCAGGAAAATTCTTACGTGGTCAAAACTTTTTCGATATCTACACGTGGAGCCTTTCCTCGCAACAATTCGGATAATCTCGCTGCCCTTCTTTATATCAATTAAATCTCCAGAGTCGTGGCAAATGGGCTATAAATCTGACAGATATGGTCTTCATCGGTATGTACTTGGGTCTTGAGTTATCTGCCGATTTTTGAGGGACGTGCAGTGACGACGCAATTTGTGCTTCTCTTTTATTATCTTTTTTGAAATATATATGCGACAATACCTTCTTTTTCCCCATTTTCATAAATTCCCCAATAAATTAAATAGTACGATTAAGTGGTAACTGTTTTATTTCAATATAACATTCACTGAGGAACTTTAAGAGCTTAATGTTAAAGTTGCTGATCCTGAGGCAAGGTGTCCAAGCTTTAAAATCAAAATTATTTGCACCTCAAGCTAAACTCCCAATTTTACCCGAGAATAACCGAGGAAGGTACCAGACTACCGGATATCCAAAACATCTCCCCTGATGATAAGGCAAAATTGTTCTATTTAAAAAATATAACATTTGGGTGATGCGCCGCATCCCCAAAATGATTATTTTATTTGTCAATAAAATAGATAAATATATGACATATTTCAGAACCTTATCTTTTGAATTATTCGTCAGTGATTTAATTCGGACTGTACCGTAATAGAAAACGTCTTGAAAACGTTTGAAGTTGACGCTGGAATTTTTTGGCGTGATTGAAGTACTTTTTCAAAATACGTATATTGTTAACCGTATATCAAATTACGTTAACTTCAAAGTTCATCGTAGAGACTACATAAGTACCCTCAAATCGGAAGAGTCGACTTTTTCATAATATAGCAACTATGGGTCAATTATGTATGAAAGGTCGTCAGAGAGCACAATCTTCTTGTTGAATCTCATCAATTTGACTATTTTGTTGCTCTCTTTATCTAGTAACCGCTTCACGTACATATTCACCCATAGTGCTAATATTTTTATTAAAAATCGGACCTCTCCGATTTTTCTGTTGAGGTACTAAAAGCTCTAACGATGAACTTAAATTGGCCTTGAAACTTGTCATACCAAATAGTTCTTTTAATTTTTAGAGCTGATTTTGTAAAAATTTAATCAAAACATGCAATTTTTTGCAGTTTAGACCCAAATTGGTGTCGGTTTAATACTGCAAATTTTAAATGTCAAATTTAGCCCTAAATGCGTATCAATTATGCCTTAATTTGTGAATCGTGCTAAAAAGAGAGATTTTTATATTGTCTTATCACCATTTGATGCCTTAAAATTACTTTTTTACATTCTGTTTGATACGATTGTAGGAAATTATCAGAATTTACCATAGTGATCAAGTGAAAAATATATGTTGATAATGAAACGAAGGATTGTAGGAGTTAAGTTCATCTGAAAAATGTTGCTCAAAAATAGATATAATTTGTAAGTCTTGAAGTCATATATTATTATACTTTGACGTTCATTTCAAACGTGACGTCAAAATTTCTCCTTTTTTTGGAAATAGTGTCTCGAAATAAAGCTCGAGACGTTTTGATATTCTTGGGGTTTAAAGATAATAAGCTGATTACTTTTAAAAGCATCGTAATTTTTATGAAACTTCAGTCTAGATGGCCAAAATTTGAGAGAATAACTGAAATTATGACGTCACGATTGAAACGAATACATACTGTTATAGTATTCCTATATCGGGAACACACTGATAGGAGAAGAATCTCTCTTTTTGATATCGTTTTTGTTGCAATTGTCCGTTGAGATTTTGGAGATTTTTGACAGTATTTTGTCAATTTTTTAAACTTTCCTGCGTATGTCTTCAAAGGATGGAAATGATGCATTGGAGATTGTTCCTATACGATAAAGTTTGTACAGTTCAGAATAAGTGAGACTACGCGACACTCAAGTTTATTTTTTTGAAATTTCACTCTACGTGATATAAGTTTCGATTAGTCAAATAGGGTCTACCAATGTCACCGAATGGCCTCGAAGACGGTACGTACGATCCACAAAATTTCAAATATTATTTCGAAATTGACTTTCTTTTGATCCTACTTTTTCAAAGTCGAAGAAGTTTAAGGTTGAAATCTAAAAAAACGTACGAGTTTGTACGCTTTGTTTTTGTTCGAGCTAGCTTTGAAAAACATTTGAATGAATATTATAAGTTTTCATAAGAGGAGATAGTCTTCCGACGAATAATTGCCAAAAAACGGTGGTTTGTCCATATTCTAGAGAAAATATAGCGAAATTTGAAAAACTGCTTGAAAAAAACGTTTGGCCTACCACTTATACAAGTTATGTCAAAATTTCAGCTAATGTCGACATAAAACCTGGGAGGAGATAGTTTAATCATTTTGACTTAGGTCCTCTTGTGTCACTAATGTGCGAAGAAGTGTAAGCATACAAAATTATTTTAGATTTTTTTTCACAAGCTAAAGGACAGTTTTACGAGATGGCTAATCAGACTGGTATCTTGAAAGTTATGTATGACTAATTTTTATCGAGAATATTTAGTTTCAGCGACCAGTACCCCTTTAATTACTCCTGCAAGATTTCAAATCAGACAAGTTTACCCCCTTTAAAGTTTCATAATCACAAGTAGTTAATTTGATTTCCCCGCTTAAACGTAATTCATGGTTAGAAAATTGGAGATAAAGTCCACTTTCAATATTTTTTGTTTATATTAGAAAAAATCGACATGAAAGTGCCATAAAACGTAATCCAGTTTTAAATTATCGTTTTATTTATACGTAAAATAGCTCGAAAAATTAAATTTTACCGTGTTCGTCGTCTGATGATCGCCTCGAGATCATATCGTTTGATTCCTGAAATTTACTACTATTAAATTATAAGAAACTCTTAGAATTATATTCATACCTTTTTCTATACAATTTTTCTCAGTTTTGAAAATTTTGAATAAAATAAGTAGCTCCGGATTAAAAAAGAGGAAATGTTATGTCACAATTACAGCCGAAAATTCTAAAGTTATTTAAAAAAATCTTGTCAGGTAAAAATATTCCGCTGAGCGAGAAAATGAGTTTATCAAATAGAATGTCCAATCCATTAACATTTCGGTTTTGGAAACGACTCATGGGAGAAAAATAAAACAAAAAAGTTATGAATAATATCATTTTTAAAAGAGTGCAGGAGCCTATGGACAAGTTTCGGCCTACAACAGGACCCGCCCGGGTTACTACGATAATTCTTGTACTCATATAAAATTCAGATTTTTTGTTGAATTGTTTAAATATATTGATTTTTTAATTAAATTATAACTTTATTAAAAATTCGGTTGTTTATCTATCTTATTTTTTTGGTAGATTTTAAAAAGTTTCATAGGGTGTCCAGTGGACACTGTTCACAGTCAAAAATTAATTTCTAAAATTTTCTCGAAATTATGCTCAAAAGTTCAGACATTTTTACTCAAAAACATTATAGATTATAGTTTCTCTTTATTTTGGCCACAAGGCGGCCATTAGAATTGAAAAGTGGATAATTAGAAGATTTCCAGAACCTAAATATGAAAATCAAAGTGAACCAATCAAAATTAGGCTAAGACTTTATAATTTCGAAAAATTAAAACAAAATCCGAACATCTTTTTTCAATTTTACGTATTTAACAGTTTTTGATTTTTGTCAAAAATTGATTATTGCGATTTTTTTCTGACTGTGGTCACCCTAAAGTACGACCAATTTCAGAAAAAATGACATTGTTTTTGAAAATAATTTTTATTTTGATCAAATCAAGTTATTTGTAAAAGTTTGAATTAATTGCTGATCAATTATTGCTTTAAAAATCAAGCACCGGTAATACCGGCCGGGTATTTACGAAGTGATAATTGTCTCTAGGCAGATTTTAGTACTAACGCGATCTTAAGCCAAATTTTACCTTTTTATTTTGCATCAAATTCTTAAAATCAACCCAATGTAAGCCACCACGTTCTTCAAACATTTTTTTTGTTAAATTTTATTTTCCGACCTTAGTTCTCTTTACGAAAAAATGATATAATAAGTTATTTTAAAAATAAAACCCGCAGTTATTTCCAGCCCCTTTTTCATTAGAGTTTTCGCGGTAATGTGGGTGGTGGGTGCCGAAGATGACAAAATAGCGACCTCTATCCAGCGAACTAATAAATTTAATAAAAATAGAAATTTACAAGATGAAATTTCCTAGGAACATGTTTAGATAGAAATTGACGTAAGTAGGGTTTATAAAGGGCGACTAAGACAATGTTTTTTTAAGAAAGTTGGGTAACCCAACTTGGGTTTTAACAAACTATTCTTAGATAGGAAGCAGTGCTCCCGGAGCACCCTCACGAAAAAAATTCGAATTAAAGTGATATTGATTACGATCCCCTGGTGCACAAAATGACTCCTTTATTTCAGAGAATATTCTTCCATTTTCGAGCAATTATTACGTGAGCTACTCGTCTTATTCCGAGAAATCGAAGAATAAAGCTCATTATAAAGAGGGTGGTCAACGCAAAATTGACCAAAAACGTAGTTTTGTAATCGGTTTCACGCTGAATGTAGAAACACGAAAGATATGAAACCACCTGAAATGAAATATTTGAGTGAATAGGCGTCGAGTCAGGGTCAAAGTTGATTGCACTGATAGTCACTTCCACCGGAAATGACGTTTGAAAATTTTATCTTTGAAAAATTAAAAATGTCACTGAGCCTGGAGTTTAAGAGGTATGGACCATANTTTCATATCTTTCATACCGTATGGTCCATACCGTATGGAGTCCATGCTATGGTCCATAGTCTATGCCCAATAAGGTGGCTTAATTTTCCGCGGGCAAGCATGTTATTTTCAATTGTCCTGGCCAATCAGCGCGCTCGAAGAGAACTCACAAATTGTGAGTCAAAAATAAATTCAAATTAATCAAGCTCATGGTCAAAGTTTATTTCCAAAATTTTGAGTGAAATAAGAAAAAAATTAAATGGAAAATTTTAGAAAAAAATGTCCGGCAGATTCTTAAATTTTTAAGAGTGATTATCACCCAGTAAAAATATGAAAATTAATTTTATCTATTTTAATCTTGATAACAATTTATTATCTTAAATAATAATTCTTTAACCCCTGGAATCACAGAAAAAAAAATTCCGCCAAGGCACCAGAGCCGATATATGATATATCATATATCGGCTCTACTTAGGACGTAGTTTACAGAAAGCTCAAGGTAGTTGAAGCTCCAATTACTTTTGCAATAGGAAGTTAAAAAGTTTATTTTTGCATCAATCATTTCACATTTCTAAATTTTGATTTTTAGTTCTACAGCCTGAGTTTTTTTTTAATTAGGCCATTTTTTCAACCGGTCGGCTAGACAGCGTTTGACTGGAGAAAATATAGTTGGAAAACCAAGGTTAGCATATCACGTGATACGGCATCGTAGTCTTCACAAATTTTATTTTTATGGGTACCAACGCCTAAGTATCTGCCCTACGTCACACTTGAATCCGATTAGATCTATATAATAACATCAATCAAAAGTTATTTTTAAAAAAGTAAAAAACAAATGAAAAAATCACAAATTTCTATGAAAAATGGCTAATTTTCCAAATAAAAGCAGATTAATACACTTATTATTATTAATTTTAATTGTTTATACTATATATTGTTGTATTATAGTAATCAAGTGACAGTGTGGACAATTTTTGATCGATTAAATGAATTTTAATAATAAATAAGTTTTTTCTTGGAATACTTAAGGGGTTGTGGGTGTAGAATGTTGGAATTGCTGGGGAAAATAGCCCTCTCCTCCAGCTGGACTGGAAGGGTCGATAACGGGCAGATAAGAATAAATGAGAAAAAAAATACGGGAGACTAAAACCTTCTCTGTCAACTGCAAGTAAATTTTTTTAATTCTGGTGAAGGATGGCTCACCGGTACGGCATCGAAAAACTGGTAAAAATATGTTCTCAATTCACACAAAAATTGTAAAATCTCGATCAATTTTGCTTTAAATTGAATAAAACAGAAAATGTTTGAAACCTACGAAATATTGCCATATTTTACCACGTTCTTTCGTTGAAAAAATTATTCTCTGTTTGTTTTAAG
>SCLH01000048.1:167147-190683 GCA_004367855.1 Oikopleura vanhoeffeni | reverse complement strand
ATGAAACCTACGAAATATTGCCATATTTTACCACGTTCTTTCGTTGAAAAAATTATTCTCTGTTTGTTTTAAGCGTTAAACAAAGAATTTATTGTTTATAATTTCCCATCAAAGGGTAAAGTTTGGAGCATGCAGAGACGAGAAGAACGCCCACGCTAAAAGCCTCCAACCAATCAAACCACTTGATTTACATATTTCATTATTTTGAACCAATCATACATCTCATTCATACTACCCATTTATTTTTTCATTACTATTAAGAACAAATTATTGTTATTGACGGGTTCTAGAGAATATATAAACTATTTTGTTCCACTCATGCTGCATTCATGAGTCATGCATTCTTTACACCCACAACCCCCTTAAATTGAAAATTTTGAAAATTCACTTCCCAAAAAAAATATCTGTCCCAAGATACGAATAAATTTTACTGTTTAATCTTTTGTATGCACAAAACACTTGCCTAAAAACTGAATTATCTTACATTTGTATTTGATGTCTAGTTTCGAAATAATTTTTCCGGAAGTAAAACTTCGGCAAAAAATCAACTCCCCGTAATATTCGAACCAAATATACCAAACGTCCGCTTAGACAAATACGACAGTAGTATTTTTTTCGGAATCACCGCAAAATTCTTTATAATGTATTCGGAAGAAACAATTATGTGACNTTTGTTTTGCCCTTTTTAGAAGGTTTTAGGTAGGCTTGAGCCGATATATCGGCTCTATGATTCCAAACCCCTGTGAGCACAGAAAAAAAAATTCCGCCAAGGCACCAGAGACTATATATAGGCATATTTTCAATGCTGATTGCAGAAAGCCCAAGGTAGTTGGAGTTTTTTTGCATAAGGAAGTTCAAACAATATATTCTTGCATTCGACATTTGATATTCTAGAATTTAGATGTTTAGTTCTAGACAATTTACTGATAAGAGCAAGGTATAGCATATCACGTGATACAAGCTCACAGTGGTATTCAGAAATTATTTTGTTATCGGAATCGATGCACAAAGATCTGACCTACGTCATCGTTTTTTCCGATTTGACGATTGATCCATATATGATTAATCAAAAGTTATTTCTAAATAGGTCTAAAATTTTGATGGTTATTTTTCCCTATAAAAGCAGATTAGTACACTTTTGATATTATTTCTGGGTCTATATACTAATCAAGTGACTCTGTGGACAATTTTTAATTGCTTAAATTAATTTTTTAATGATTAAAATATTTTCGTGAAATACTTAAAATTGAAAATTTTGAAATATCACTTCTGAAGAAAAATATCTGTTCCTGTATACCAATTAATCTTTGTTTTGAGTGTCAAACATGCACAAAACACTTTCCTAAAAACTGGTTATTTTTAAATTTTNATCGAATTAATTTGTCGCATTTGTTTTTTTTAGAAGTAAAAGTTCAGAAAAAAATCTCAAAAAATCAACCCCCCCCCGTAATATTTGAACAAAATTTTCTAAAAAAAAATAAACTGTTTTTTTGGAATTGCCGCAAAATTTTTTATGATGTATTTGGACGAGACATTCTACAGTGCTTTTTTTGCCGTTTTTAGATGATTTTAAGTAGTAATTTATCTATTATGAAAATAAGTACAGAAATATATAATAACAGGACAAATTTTTGTTCTAGAAAGTTTGTTTTAAAAAAAAATTTTATGCAGAAAATTTTTTTTATAATCTTATTTGGCGTATAAAGCGATGTTATCCATATAACTGAAAAGACTGGTTATTTATTTTTNGTCGTCTGACTCTTATATAAAAAAATTATATATTTCTGTACTTATTTTCATTGTTAAAAATTACTTTGAAAATGAATGAATAAATTCGAAACATGTCAGTACCTTAAATTTGATTATTTATTATTGAGCTTTTTTCAAAATAATCGGTCCAAAATTGTACTTTTTCCGCCACTTTTTTTTTCTTTTAACTGAAACATTTTTATTGACATTATGAAAATGCACAAAATGATTTTTACAGAAATAAAGGGACTGGGGAAGTTAATGAAAGCTCAAATAAAAAACCACATAGTTGAAAAAGAGCGATAATTTTACTCATTAGAGCTCTTTAGAGAGCCCCCGGGGCACTTTTCAGTAGTATAAAATAATTTGCCCGATTTTTGAGATTTCCCAGAATATCATTATAATATAAGGTAGATCTCTTCGCGACATAATTGACATTTAACCCCCGGCGGGCTCCCCCTCATTAGCGACAGAAGAAGAAAAGTTTGACGAGCAGTTATAAGGACTACTCGGAGGGCACCAAAATGGAGGAATCGTGGTCGTGGCACTGGAAAGGGGACTTCTCGAGTCGGATTTATAGTAAATGGGGATGAATCGAATTGTTTGAAAATTTTGAAAAAAATGTGCAAAAGTGAATGTTTTTATTCAAATGTACATTGAAATAAGTAAATTAAGGTTTCATATTTATTTTATAAAATTCAAAAAATAGCAAAGTTGTACTGAGTCTGCGTGGAGTTAAAAATAACATAAACAAGTAGGGTTCCTCAAACGCAAAGTTCCTTCTCCGAAGATCATCATGTTGAAAAAATGGACCCTGAAAATTTATTTTTGATTAATCAAGCTAAAGCTAATTTGCAAATACTTTTAGTTTGTAAAAAATAGAAAAAAAAACTTCAAAAGCCGATTTTTGGATAGATCATTTTATATTTCGGTCAAATTTGCAGTAATCAGCACAAAAATGGAAATATATGAATAAATTAATATAGATTAATTTGATTTATTAATTAATAATTTTCACTTTTGCTATATATAATGCATGCCTGCTAACTTAATTTGCTTGCAACAATTTCCAAATAACTTTAGCTTATGCTGAGATCGCTTTTTAGACTCAATCCAATAGGTATAAGGTTTGAGAAGACTAGATATAGCGACAAACGTTTTTTAAAATTTTTAAAATTACCGGCCAAAACAAAAGGTCGAAAAAATAGTCCTTGCAGTCGCATGAAGCCTGAAAACTTATACTGTGGTTTCTGTCTCTAAGGACAGGTGAGATTTTATCAAATTGTCCTCAGCAAATTTTTTTCCAAACTGTCCTAATCAATCCGTCCTTAGCTTTTTTTCCCGCATATTTTCACTGCCATGAGAACAGATTGCTTTGGACAATTTGGGAAAATTTCCTAAATAGCATACGATTTTGATGAAAAAAATTTGAAGACCTTTTTTTTACTCTTCACCGTATTCGTATGAAAAAGAGGTGTTTTATAGAAAATTTTGAAAATATACTTTTTGAATTTTTCTCTCATATTGTCCTTCTAGAGGGACAAACAAAAATCAAAAAGCGTAGGTTTTGTCCACATTTCTCCAAATTGTCCTTATAGAGGGTGTCATTATAGACCGAAACAACAGTATTATGACCAAAAATTTCAAAATGATCGTACCGACGAATTGGAGGCATCTCAAAAAACAGTCCCAATGTTTCACATGCAAAAAACGTTTTTCAAGATCTTGTTTAAACAACTAAAGTTCTCCCAGCCAAATTCCCAGTTGGTGGAAAAGGAAAACGGCCTTTTCAGCTGCATTTTTAAAGCTTGATAAGTTTTACATAGGTTTTATTGCTAATGTAAAAATAGGATATAATCCAATTTCTGGAAAGTTTTTCTGCTTCTCCTTTTCGACAACCTTCAATCCAGCTTCGCCGAGGATTTTTTCTACAACTTCAATTGGCCTGGAAACGGACGAATCATCTTCATCAAATTCTGAAAAAAAATTCACATGTCGGTCGAGAGAAAAGGTTTCAATTGACAAAATATTTTTTTGGTTAAAAAGAGAGAAAAAATAAATATCAAAAATTCGTTTATGAAACAATTTTTATGTTTGTAAATTAATCGATTTTCGGGATCCAAATTTTGCATTTTTGCCTGGGAATTGTAGCAAAAGTTAATCGTATTTTTCATGGTTCAGTAACGAGAAAGATGAGCAATCTTCGTTTTTCTGAAGCAGCCATCAGTTTCAGGAAAAATTGATCAAAAACAAAGAAAAAATTACACTCTACATTATTATGGTCTTTGAAAATAAAAGTGATAGTCTATTACTTATAGACGTTGTCCTCATAGACAATACCTAAATAATTTTTACCTGTATTTCCTGAAGTTGTAAAATTATCTTTAATAACTATCATTCCATTTTCATTTAAATTTTCTTTCATTCTTTTCAAAAGTAGAATAAAATCTTTATCTGACAAATGGCCAATGCACCATTGGAACCAAAATAAATCAAATTTTCCATCTGGATAATAATCTTGCATTCCGACGCAATTTATTTTAACTCGCTCGCCTTCTTTTTCAAATCTTTTGGCGGCTTCAACACATAAGCTACCACAAAGTTCAACCAATTCGATCTGAAATTTCGAAAATATTTTAAAAAAATTAAATACAGGGGGGGCAATATCGCCGAATTTGCCAAAAAAAACCTACGCTTTTTCACGATTTTTAGCTAAAATAATTCCAGTGCTAATATCGCCGATTTTTTTTGAGATTTCTGTTACAAATTACTTCGTAGGCGTCACGAATGACGTCATTTTCAAGATTGAACTTCCCAAATTCACTGTTTTTAACTTTTATTTGGTTGCGTTTTTCGGAGTAATAAATTCTACGCATTTTGGTGACTTCACTTCATCTAATCGAATTTATTGTAAAGCACCTTATAAAATTAAAAATTTGATTGACAAAGGACGTCATTTTGAACGCCTACGCGATTTTTCAACAATGGCGAATTTACCAATATCGCCGAAATTTTTTCCCAAAAAACTTTCGGCGATATTGCCCCTGTAAATTATTTAGAAATGAAATATTTAAGAAAATGAAATAAATGATTAAAAAATGAAATATTTAAAAAAAAATTAAATAAATTATTAAAAAATTCAATAATGTCGTAAAAAAATTTACCTCTTCAAATGCTGGTAAAAAGAGAGCCTCGGAAACTCTGCCAATTCCTGCTCCAATATCACAAACTCTTTTATTATTGAGATTGTGTTTTGTCATTAATTTCGCCAAAAAAGGTTTTGACTCAGTTATATCCAACGGACTCAACTCGGCAAGTCCACCGAAAAGAGGGATAAAAATATATTTATTAATGCTACATGAATATAGGATCTGACAATTTATTTAAAAAATAATTGGTAAGCTAGCTTTTTTTTAATGCAACTCACCCTTGTCACAATAATTTCTCAAAGTTCATAAGAGATATCGACAAACGGATTTTTGTATCACGTAGCCAAGTAAATTTTTAATATGGAATTTTTTTTGACTTTTTCCAGGTCAACCGGTTTATTTTTTTATATTTTCAACTGATGTCCGATAAAACCGGAAATTGACCGGTAATCTTTAAAAATGTCGGTTCTGAGAAAACCACACATTCTTCGACGCCAATTTTTTAGCATCTGGTAGAACTTTTATGAAATTTTTTCAATACATGTTTAGGGTCTCAAATGAGAAAAACAAATTGCCAACGATCAAAATTATTTATATAAACGATGTCTTTATTCGAAAAATATATCATATCACAAACAAATTAATATATTTATCCCCGAACCCATCATGCCATCGATTGTAGCTGGAATTTTATCCCAATAAGTTTTTGCATCATCATAAAATTTTGATTCGTCATTTACTTTTGAGACTCCATTTATCACAGGCATAATTTTCTTGGGCAAATATCTTCTGCTTATTGAAGATAATATTTTCAAATTAATCTAAATTAAAAAGACATTTTATGTTTATTTTGTCATGTAATATATTCCAAAAGAAAATTGAAAAAATTGGTGTCATTTTTCTGAAATATGACACCAAAATTTTAATTGTTACTAGAGTAAATCATGCTTGACCTGCACTAAAAAATCAAGAATCATGATCTGAGACATATTTTTAAAATTATCAGATAATGATTATATCCAGTGTTGAAAATACTATATTTTTCATAGATAGAAATAACATTAAATAAAGTTGAGTTTTACAAATTTAATTGCACACTTAGAAATATTAGGTTATCAAATAGTCTTTACACTATAGTCTTTACAGAAGGATAAAATAGGTAAAAATGGAAACAGAAAATAAATTTAGGCAATCCCTTGATATGGGATGATTGTATATATTTATAAAAAATGTGGGTTAATAGTAATTCAGAAATTTCGATTTTTAAATAAAAAGACAAATTTTTCTAAAAAATCGTTTCGACCATCATTTTCGGCGTTAAATTTCATCTCAAAATGGAATATTTCATGAGTTTTTGTCGTAGATACGAAAAGCTAAAAACTCCACTTTTTCTTGAAATAGTGCCATTTAGGCAAAAAATTTTAGACTAAAGTAGATAAAACCGAAATTTGTTTTCTTTCGTAATTAAATTTGGCACTGAAAACGATGAGCCGAAAGAATTTTTATAAAAAGTTGTCTAATTATTTGAAAAATTAAATTTTCGATTTTTCGACGAATTACTATTTACCCAAAAAATGTCAATAATAATTTGTGAAGCTTTCTTTCGCATTTTTTCAATTTAATAATTCTTTACAAAAACAATGAAGAATATACTTATCCAATTTGTGTAATGCTTTCAAATGTCGATGACATCGGAGCTGGTACATACCGTATGTAACATACGATCGTTTTGAATTTGGGCTATTTTTCTCCAGTTTTTACCGGTAATTTTTGATAAATTACCGGTGAAAAACTAAAATTTTGAAAAACCGGCTCTGCAGCTAGCGTATTTACCAGTTCAAAACTATCCTGCGCACAAATTTGACGCATCTCAAAAAACCTGGTCTTCTCAAAAAATTCAGAATTTTTTGAGGTTAAAATGTGCAATTTTAAAAATACAATAGAAAAACGATGTGAAAGAAACCTTCACCATATTAATTAATACCTTGGTCTATTGATAGAGTCAATTTTATTATGGTGATTTTTGTTTTCATAATTTCAGAACTGAAAAATTAAGAAAAATACGTGAGTCGAAGAAGGGTTAACAGAAACTCGCAGAAAAAGAAATTTGCCGAAAATCAGAAAATTAAAAAAAGACAATTCTTTGAAAAAACCAGTTTGGTCATATTTGTTTGCAAGAAAATAATCTTAGTTTTTACTCAGGAGAACACTTGAAAGTATTAAAAGTCTACATTAAGACTGCATTTTCAGCTGAGCGCCTATAAAAACATATTTATAGTTTATACTGTCGTGTTTGGCTATAAGGACAGGCAAATTTTTGCCATATATATTTTTGCCATATATACGATGTCCTTATAGCCAAACACGACAGTATATATATTTATTATAGTTTCATTTTAAAAAATGGTTTATTTGACGTTTCGGTTATTCCATAATCATAAAGTGAGAGAAATAAGAAATACAATTATAAGGAGAATTATTTTATGTCGAGTAGATTGCTAAATTAGCTAAAATATCTAACACATTTTTTAAAACATATGGCCATAACGATGACCAGCAATAATTTGGTCAGAAAATATTGTCTTGATATTTGAAACATTGAAATTTGCGATTTTCCGGCGAATTACATTTTCTGCTTGTTACTAGTTAGGTGGTTAGGACCAAACTTACTTTTCCAGCAAAATGGCCCATGGACCAGAGTCTACAAAAGTTTGTTCGGTTCTAAAAAAACCACCAAACCCATAAAATCAACCAGAATAGAGAATGTTTCAATTGAACTAAAATGAGAAAATTTTTAGGTAAGTGTGGGGATTAATTTCAGCCAAGTTTCCTTTGTATATTTGGCAGCTGAAACCCCTATAGTTAAATAAAGTTAAAAAATTTCAATAAGCAGAAAAATGGAGTTTTTGGCAATAATATAATCAAATAAGGCACAATTGTTAGCATGATGCAAAGTTTAGAAGAGCTGGTAATAAAATGTAGAAAATGTTTTTTGCGGCGGAGTGCAAAACGCGAACCACTTGCGAACAAAAAAGGGTGCCTCGCGGGCTTTTACGGCACGTGGTTTGCGTTTTGTTTATTTCATTCATTTTCCGTGCACTTTTAGTTTATGTGCTGAAATAGACACAGAAAAAATAATGTCCCGTTTTTTAAAAATCAGCATTTTTCTAAATAATTTTGGCAATCATTTGGCTAGAAATTATTCTGGAAATTTATTTCGAAAATTCCAAGCCAAATGATAAGCAATTTCAAAAACGGTTTTGCGTTTTAAACCCTTTCCTCGTAAAATTTCATCATAGATCATTTTTTTCATGAGTTCCTAGAACATATAAAAAATCACCTACCGTAGGCAAAAAAAAGTCTTGTGGGCCAACTACTCTCAAACAGAAAGAAAACTTTTTCAAAAAAACTCGAGGTTACGCTTAGGTGACACACAAAACAAGCGAAAAAAAAAATTTCAAACTATCCTCTCCAAACAAATTTTGAATGTATAACAAAAGCTATGGCAGATTCTTAATAACTGAAATTTACCGGTGTTTTCCGCGGATTACCGGTTGACTGGTCGAGGTCAAAAATCGAAAAAAAATTTCTGTGGTTAAAATTTGCTTGGCTACCGGATATCTCTTACCGTTTTGTCTACAGGGGGTGGGTCACCTTAAAAAAAAGCTATCTGAGTAACATTATTTTTTTCTATATTTTACTGCCACCACTATCTTCAAAAGCGAGTAAGACATAAATGAATAGAGGATTAAGTCTAACAAGCTCTTTTAACTAGAGAATAGATATGTACTCGTTTGTGTGATTCTGGATCGTTTATTCGAAAGCTTTAACTGTAATTTCGGCTCCTCCAGTTTTTACAGTTTTTCGCTTTTCCTTGTCGCGTTTTCGAATTAGTCTGGTTCGTTCTTCACGGATATTTAGTCGAGTGGTGGCTTGACGGCGGCCCTTCCAGCCTTTATTCATATACTCATTTAATGTTTATGCAATGAAAATCAGAATCTTAAGGGTGTATAATGTACAATTGTGGGACGGGCTGATTTAGCTATAAGCGACTGTATTTAACAGTGACTGAAAAACATGGAAAGAAATTCCAAGTTTTCCTAAAAAATATGGTTTGAAATTTTAAAAATAAATATAAAAATTTCTTGTATATTTTTTTAATTTGCCAAAAACGATGAGTTTAAAAATATTGAAAATTTAGAGAGAAATTTAATATCGAGTTCCGAAAAAATAAACATTTTCAAATCAAGACTGTCGTATTTTATATAATACGACTAGGCTGAAAAGTATCTCAACTTTTAGACCATTTTGTCTAGTTACAAAAAATTCAATTTAGGCTCTTATAGTATTGAAACAGCTTCATTTTATACGAAAAAAATCTTAAATTTCTATCTTTTTAATAAATTTATAATTAAAATTCACTTTTAAATTCGAAGCCCGTCTTATGCTTAACTCTTTAAGGGGGTAGCAAGCGATGTGGCAAGATTGTTACATTATTTTTCGGAGTATTTATGAATGAAAAAAAAATGTGGAAAACTTTGTTATATTAATTTATTAATCAAATAAAAGTGTCAATTCTTGCAACGATAGTTTATAATTTTAAATTTCTCAACATCCTTAAGTATTCTGTAAAAAATCAAGACAAAACCACTTTTATTACCAACTAGCTCATGCCACGTGACCCGATGTGGGATTTTTTTTTGAAAGGCGAAATATTTTTTAAACTTCAGAAATTCTCTCTAATATCAAAAGTTTTTTTGTCTCATGAATATATAGAGAAAAAACATGCTTTTTTAGAGCAAAAAAATTGACCTTCAGTTGAGTTTAAAATACTAAAAAAAGTTCTGACTTTTAAAAGTTAGTAGCCTCACAAAATTCCAACGCAATTTTATTATCAAATTATTTGAAAAATTAACTAATTTTTATATATGCGTGCCAAATGGCACAAAACGGTGTCACAAGGCACAGTGTTTGTAAATTTTAATCAGAGATCAGAAACAAATAATTTCACGCTTTGAAACGTAATCCATCGATGAAATAACGGAAATTCAAAATAGATATATAAAATTTCACATGTGATTTGGCTGTAATTTTTTAAGGAGAATACAATCACTAACCAAACAATAGACAAAATTTTGGACTATGATTTGCGGAAAATTTTCATAATATTATCTAAAAGTCGACAACAAAATGAACAAATAAACATTTTAATGAATTTTTTCAAACAGCCAGTCAGAAAATATTAAACCATGCATGAAAAAAGTTAAAGTGGCTATTTTTTCGTTTTATTCACAATTTCAAAAAAAATTCATCAGAAAAATTTGGACGAAAAATCGCTTAAAATTTTCATAATGATTTTGAATTTTTTCGAAAATTTTACGAATTTATATATATATTAATCTATATTATTATAATAAAAGTTTGAACTCAAATCGTTCCTTAATAGATAAAAAATGATTTTAATGAGTGCTGATAACACATGTTTATTTCGGTTCAGCTAACGATAATAAAAACAAAAAAATAAACCAACTAAATTATTTTCCGTAAATTAAATTGACGCAAGTCTGCCACACGGCTGCTACCCTTAAACTGTAAAAAAATAAATGAAAACAAAAAATTTGAATTTTGTATAAGTCGAAATACAAACATTATGGGAAACCAACTTTTTAAATTTTAAGGAATTTTTTTTTGGAAGTTAAAACCTGGAAAGCGTGGAACATTTTTTGCCAATTTTTGATGGACACATTTGAACAGTAAGTAATTCTTCAATTTTTAAAACTCCAAAATAAGGTTTTAAAATTATTTTCTTGACAAACCTGGTGGTCCGCATTTAGGGCAAACTGCATTCAATTTCTAGACAATCGTAACAGTCGATTGTTCTCTTTTATATTTGTATAATCTGATACAATGATTATATCGATCAAGCACGCCAGTACCCTTCTGGAGTGATACCGAATTTCCACTTGGACGAGATAGAGCCTTTTGAATAAATTTTTTTTAGACTTATTTCGTGTTATTAAGGTCGCTTTTTTTAAAGGTCCGCCCCCACCTACAGGGGTACTGTTCTGAGAAACTAAGATAGATAGCGCAGACGGTTTTTTGGGCATCTTAGATCTTAACCGAATTTGGAACGCAGGATTTTTTTTCTTTTCTCCGATGGTTACCGGTTCAGACCCGTAAATTTTCGCAAAAAGCCCCTGGTTTTTCGAGCTCATTTTGAGCAATTTCGAATGACTGTAGTTTCCGGTCACTGTGATCAACCTAAGGAAAGCCAAAAATTTTTCTACCGCATATTTTTCTAAGGTTTCACGTGCAGAAAACATTTGTTCGCTATCCTTGTCTAGTTTCTCCCAGTCGAAATCAGGGGGGGGCACCTAAGAAAAAAGCGACCTAAGTGTGGTTCAGGAAAATGTGTGATATGTAATGACATATGTGTGATATTGTAGAAATAATTGGTGAATTCCATTCAAATTATAAATCAATAAAATGATTTCTTTGTTACACTATTAAATATTATATTAAATAAAGTTTTTTTTCTTACTACTGTGGATTTTTATCTAAGCGGACAACTTTTACAAAATCCGGTTTTATCCGGCTACAGTCTTTATGGTCATTGGCATTTAATAGTAAAAATCCGTTTTGTCCCGCTTAGACTCAACACTTTTTCGGTTTTTCAAGATAAAAATACGTATGTTTTGCCCGGTTTTTTGTCCGCTTAGACAACAATCACAAGAAATTGACTCAATTAAATTGAGATCAATTTTTTTTAATGAAGTACCAGGACTACATCTTCCAATTCCTGTTTTGAAATTAATTTCCGATATTTAAAGATTGATTTTTTTTACTGTAGTTTACAAATTTGTACGGACAGCTGAAATTTGCGAAAATTGTCCTGCAAGGTTTTGGCCCTCACTTTTTCAAGAAATTACAATTTTAACGAGAGAAAACAAAAAAACCCGGTCAAGCCAAAGTACGGCAGCCATTTTTCCACGTTAAAATGTGTTTTTCAAAACAAATGTTAAGAAAAATAATATGAGGACCAACATTTTTGCTAATTCCACCTGAACACTTTTCCAACCCAATATGGCTTATTGTCCATTCTTGTCCCACATTGGCTTTCGGCTCAATTTTATCCATATTGTCCTATAAACTCGACAGTACGAGCAGAGTTATTTTAGTAGGACGATCTGAGTTTCGCTTTTGCGTCCTTATAACGGCCTTGGTAAACTTCCGTGAAAAGTTCCTTTCGTGTTCGTCCTACTAAAGAACTATACTTATAGTCTATACAGTAATTCATGTAAAAATATCTTTCCCATAGAATTATATGTTTTAACCTTCATTCTGCGACAGACGTAAGGACGCGTCGTATTAGCTCCATTGCTTTGAATAGCAAAAGTTTGACATGTTCCTGCTTCAGTTATTAAAATGTCACCCATCGTCATCTACACACATACCATACTGAAAATATTTAAGATTAGTTTTAAAAAAAATCTTAAAATGTAACAAAAGAAAATATTACTGGATATTTTTTTTGCATTTCCATCCAGCTCTAAAATTTTAGAATCAATCCATTTATTGGCAATCCATCTTAAGACTCAAGATACAAATTATTTTTGAAGTTTTGGCGGAAATTTTGCATTGGAAAATCGCGATTTTTAGCCCTCGGCCATCTCCCTTAAATGAGCTTAAGCTAAACGTCCTTGATTTTTTGGACCTTCGAGAAATCGTAATTGTCGTGAAAAACGGAAATCGAAAATCGGGCTCTGCTTAACAAAGATATTTTATGACCACAAAATTCAAACAAGTAACGTTTACTGTGCTAAACTTCCAGCTAACTCACTTTCAAGATTTAAGGTATCTAAAATCCTTGTTTTTCTTTGAAAGTTGTCGATAAAAATGTATACCAACAAATTAAACGCCCTGTTATAGATTTATGTTTGTCAATTTCTACCCTTATAATAAAAAAGGTTTTTTATATATCCTAAATTCTTAAAACTCACATATATCCAAGTTTTCTGCCAAATCCAATCTTGGGTCCATTTTAGTACATACGTCTGGCTGATTCGGGGTCGAAAATTTTTAACTTCTGTCACCAATCATCTTTTTATTAAGATTTCCATAGAAATCATTCGAACTATTTTTTTTTTGTATTTTGGCAAAAAAATTAAAAAATATATAACTAGTAAACTTTTTTTATGTGCCACCATTTTTTATTGTTTTTTTTTAATGCCATTGTTTAAAGCTAGAAAAAATGAGAAGTTTTAAAGAATTAATCAGAAAATAAATCCCTGGAAATTTCACGAAACGGAATAAAAATTGCAAAATTTGATCGATAAACCATTCGTAAGAGGCGAATAATTTTTGAAAAAAATTTATTCTGAAAGTGGGTGGTTTTACCTTATTCTATTTATTATCGTGGTTTACTTTGGCTGGACTATTTTTTGAAAGGTACATTATTTAAAAACGAAATTTTCAAAGGGCCTCCTTTTATGTAAAAACTTTGTAATATGAAAATTAAAAAAGCTGGTCCGTTTTTCTAATAAGTCTCCAATTTTAAGGTGAGAATATCGCAACGGTTTTAGAGATAATCCTTTGTAACCCTTCTTCACTCCCGCGTCATAACTGTGATGTCAGAAAAATACAGGGTGTAAGGTTTTTACTTCTTTTTTTCCAAACTGGTTACATCTGATTTCGCGCCGTTTTGAATTGTTTGTCAAGAAGAGTTTCCTCAAGATTCACCCAATCAAAACGGCGGAAATCAGTGTAACCAGTTTTGGAAAAAAGAAGGGAAAAACCTTACACCCTGTAGTGACCGATCAAATCACACGATGTCTTTGAATAAGTTGACAATCGTGTCCCAGTTGAATTGGTCACTTTTTCTTTTCTGACTCACAGTTATGACGCGTGAGTGAGAAAGCATCCGAGGGATTATCTTCGATAATAACCGAATGTCAAAAAAAATAAAGGCAAATGTAATTTCCACGTGTTCAGAAGTATGACTAGCGTAGCGTGTCTACGCAATTCAATTTTGAGTCAAATCGACCACCTAGGTCAACTTTTAAACTTAACAGGTTTTGTGGTTTTGAACTGTCTCCACCGAGAAATTTGAGACTGTCGAAAAACAATACTATATTTTGTCTTATAAAAACTAACATTTACCAATTAACTGTTATCGTTTGATTTCAGTGTGGAAAAAGAGCTCGAAAATGAAGCTGAAACTTGAAACGATTTTTGATAATATCATGTAAAATTAAGTAATTTAAAACTGTCTTGTGCATTGAATCTTTTCCTATAACATATATTTGTCTGTAATTTTAGAATAAGCAATATTCCACGGCATTTGTCCTCCTCGCAACACTTCCTTTCCGGGTAGCTTCGCCTGTTTTCCCAATTAACTAACAAAAATTAAATTTTCAGCATTATCAGTAACAGTATATTATTGTTACTCTGTAGTGTGTGTTGATAAGACAAGCTAATTTTTGTCGTTTGTTCATGTGAAAACGTGTTCCGTTTTGGTCTCATATAAAAACATTTGCCCGCTAGAAAATGCCTCTAAAAATGAGCCAGAGAGTTAAAAATACAAGCCAAATTTTCCGATGACTTTAAGGCGCACTTTCAAAAAAGTCAGAATTTTGTGGGAAATTTTTCTTGGAAGATCTTTTTTTTTGGGAAAAAATTGACCCATTCCGATGGGCCATTCGACTAATTAGTTTTTCGAAATGAACATTGTACCCAGTTTGACCTTTAAAAAATAGATTTTCAAGAAAAAGTAAGATTTTTCAAAATGTCTTTATAAGCGTACACCACAGCAGCTTGAAACAAGGCATTTTTATGGCTTAAAGAGCCGAACTAATGTACCCTTATAAATTTTTGCCACCTTGAAGTCCTTTTACAGAGCTGATATTTTTCCAATTTCTCACATTTTTGCCCCTTTACAGTCAATGAGAATTAATCTAGAATCCGAGGTCAACAGGTGGCCAATGGGAAAATCTACTGATAAATTTAAGGTTTGTACTTCTTTGCCCTTTTGATAATATTGAATCCGGTGATTTCCCAGTATCAGAACTACCAGTAAACTATCCGTCCAGAATGCCACACTTCTGGGATAGCACAGATCTCCGTATGTTTAAAATGTTGCCCATCGGGCGTATAAAGTTTTACTGCATGATGGGCGGCCAGGAGACTACAGATCTGTACCGTCCGGACCACACTGAACCCAACCGGGTCAAAAGGCCCTAAAAAATGTAAATGCGCAATTTATCTGATCAAGATATATGATATCGATTACGGGGGCTCCTGGCACATATTATGTAATTTTTTTAACCAAAATCTTTATATGATCGGCTTTTGAAAACGCAGCTTAATGCAGATTAAGTTCTTAGATACTGAAACTGAGCAGAAATGTTTAGTGAATAGATAAAATAAGAAATCGGACCATTTTTGATTTCTTAAACGTGAAATTGTTTAATTTATCAGTTTTCCCCATTAAAAAACATTGGAAACTATGGTCGGATTCGAACCATTTTTTTAAATTATTTTTCTCTGAATAGTTGAAGCTCAGTTGAGGACGAGTCGTTTTCAAAAACCCGAAATTAATATAAAAAATTTGACTAAAAAATAGCTAATAGTCCATCATGAATGCCCGAGGTAAAACTTAAATCTCCATTGCCTTTAAAATAATAGGGAATAAGAGATTAAGTTACTCGGGCATCATGATCGATATGGTCCCCCCGTTAAGAAGCCCCGTAATCGATTACTATAATTGTAATTGACAACCTGTTTGATTTTTCTAATATTGTTATTAACATATTATACAAAATAAAAAGGTAGTCAATTACCAATACATGTATAATAATGAATACCAGGCAGGGTCCGGCGGATCAGGTGAAGTTTTTTCGCTCACAACCTTCCACCTATCCGCCGGACGTCGGGAAGATACGCTCTGATTTGGTCAAAAACACAAGGCCTAGATTGGAAGCCTCCAACAAATGGTTTTTATTCGGCATAGAGGCTCCTGCACCACTAAAGTGGGGCGATGACTTTGAGCCTTCCATTACGGAGTTTAACTACATTTTTATTAAAAAGCCGTGAATGATCTTAATTTGTAAGGCTAGTCCAACTTAGGCGAGGTACCATTAAGATTTTTAAAATTTCTCTAAATAGGCGAAAAGAACTAAGCTGCAAAGATTGAGCTTTGAGTCCACTTACTCTCATTGAAAACAGGAATATTTCAAAAACAGTTTCCCTTTCAATATTCGCACACCATTACGACCTTGGCTTTCACATTTTTTTTTTTGAATTTTCAATCTATCTTTCCCGTTTCTTAATACATACGACGATTAGCAGCGCGAGTGATCAAAGATAAAGTATGTATTTTAATAAAAACAAGGTTTGTTAAATTAACCGCTTTATGACTTCGAAATATTAATCTCGCGACGTAAGAGCCAACTTTCTGATCAGCTGTTGCCGTAGCTTTCATTGTGAACCTACTTTCGAAAAAATCGAAGCACTATTTTTTTTCCGATTTTTCCCAAAAATAAATCACTCACCGAAAAATAAAAAAGAGTTCCGATGGTGGAATTTTTATTTGATAGATACTCAAAGACTTTCCTAAAAAAGACGCAGTTCCCTCAAGAATTGTTATCTATCGTTTCAACATTTGATCAGCACCGCAATTTTAAAGTTTTTTGAGAGAAATTCTCTAAAAAAGTAAGAAAAATAATTTTTGAACGAGAAGTCTTAGAAATTTTAAACTGCCATTTTGAATTCCTCGTGCAAACCTCTATGTTGGGTTTTGATCCCAAAAAAATTTCCAGGACTTTTTTTCATTCGTTTCAGCGGAAATTCAAAAATTTTCAGCAAACCACTAAAGTGGTGCTGAGCTTCGCAAGGGTTCAGTTNAATAAATGAAAACAAAAAAATTTTGATTTTGTATAAGTCGAAATACAAACAATTTTGAAAACCAACTTTTTTAAATTTTTTTTGAACGTTAAAAACCTGGAAAAGGCTTGGAAACATTTTTGCAATTTTTGATGACACATTTGACAGTAGTAAAATTCTCAATTTTTAAACTTCCAAAAATAAAGGTTTAAAAATTATTTTTGACAAACCTGGTGGTCCCTGCATTTAGGGCAAACTGCATTCATTTCTAGACAATCGTAACAGTCTGATTGTTCTCTTTTATATTTGTATAATCTGATACAATGATTATATCGATCAGCAACCGCCAAGTACCCTTCTGGAGTGATACCAATTCCCATTGGACGAGATAGGCCTTTGAATAAAAATTTTTTAGACTTATTTCGTGTTATTAAGTGTGTTTCAGGAAAATGTGTGATATGTAGTGACATATGTGTGATATGTAGAAATAATTGGTAATTCATCAAATATAAAATCTATAAAAAAATGTTTCTTTTAATATTAAATAAAATCCGGTTTTATCCGCTACATCTTTATGGTCATTGAATTTATAGTAAAAATCCGGTTTTGTCCGCTTAGACTCACACTTTTTCGGTTTTTCAGATAAAATACGTATGTTTTGCCGGTTTTGTCCGCTTAGACAACAATCACAGAAATTGACTCAATTAAATTGAGATCATTTTTTTAATGAAGTACCAGGATACATCTTCATTCCTGTTTTGAAATTAATTTTCCGATATTTAAAAATTGTTTTTTTTACTGTAGTTTACATTTGTACGGACAGCTGAAATTTTGCGAAATTGTCCTCAGGTTTTGGCCCTCATTTTTCAAGAAATTACAATTTACGAGAAAAACAAAAAACGTCAGCCAAAGTTACGGCAGCCATTTTTCACTTAAAAATTTTTTTCAAAACAAATGTTAAGAAAAATAATATGAGGACATTTTTTGCTATTCACCTGAAAACTTTTCAAAAATATGGCTTATTGTCCATTCTTGTCCACATTGGCTTTCGGCCTCATTTTATCCATATTGTCCTTATAAACTCAGACAGTACAGCAGAGTTATTTTAGTAGGACGATCTGATTTCGCTTTTGCGTCCTTATAACGGACTTGGGAAACTTCCGGCGAAAAAGTGTCCTTTAGTGTTCGTCCTACTAAAAGAACTATACTTATAGTCTATACAGTAATTTATTTAAAATATTCTTTCATAGAATTATATGTTTTTACCTTCATCTGCGACAACGTATGGACCGTCGTATCTAGCTCCATTTGCTTTGAATAGCAAAATTTGACCATGTTCTGCTTCAGTTATTAAAATGTCACCATCGTCATCTACACAAATACCATACCTGAAATATTTAAGATTAGTTTAAAAAAAATCTAAAATGTACAAAAAAAATATTGACTGGAATTTTTTTTTGCATTTTCCATCCAGCTCTAAAATTTTAGAATCAATTTATGGCAATCCATCTTAAGACTCAAGAAAAAAAATTCTTTTTGAAGTTTTTGCGGAAATTTTGCATTGAAAATCGCGATTTTTAGCCTCGGCCACTCTCTTAAATGAGCTTAAGCTAAACGTCCTTTGATTTTTTGGACCTTCGAGAAATCGGTAATTGTCGGTGAAAAACCGGAAATCGAAAAATCGGGCTCTGCTTTAAAAGATATTTTATGACCCAAAATTTCAAAAGTAACGTATGTGCTAACTTCCAGCTAACTCACTTTCAAGATTTAGGTATCTAAAAACCTTGTTTTCTTGAAAGTTTGTCGGATAAAAATGTAACCAACAAAATTTAAACGCCTTGTTATAGATTTATTGTTTTGTAAATTTTCTACCCTTATAATAAAAAGTTTATATATCCTAAATTCTTAAAACTCACATATATCCAAGTTTTCTGCCAAATCCCAATCTTGGTCCAATTTGAGTAATAAGTCTGGCTGATTCGGGGTCGAAAATTTTTATACTTCTGTCACCATCATCTTTTATTAAGATTCGCTAGAATTCATTCGAAGCTATTTTTTTTGTATTTCGGCAAAATTAAAAAATATATACTAGTAACTTTTTTATGTGCACCATTTTTTATTGTTTTTATGCCATTGTTAAAGCTAGAAAAAATGAAGAAGTTAAAGAATTAATCAGAAAATATTCCCTGGAAATTTCACGAACGGAATAAAATTCAAATTTTGATCGATAAATTCGTAAGAGGCGATAATTTTTGAAAAAAATTTATTCTTGAAAGTGGTGGTTTTACTTATTCTATTTATTATCGTTGGTTTACTGTGGCTGGGAGCTATTTTTGAAAGGTAAATTATTTAAAAACGAAATTTCAAAAGGGCCTCCTTTTATGTAAAAACTTTGTAATATGAAAATTAAAAAGCTGTCCGTTTTTCTATAGTCTCCAATTTTAAGGTGAGATATCGCAACCGGTTTTAGAGATAATCCTTTGGTAACCCTTCTCACTCCGCGTCATAACTGTGATGTCAGAAAATATAGTGACCGATCAAATCACACGATTCTTTGAATAAGTTGACAATCGTGTGAGTTGATTGGTCACTTTCTTTTCTGACGTCACAGTTATGACGCGTGAGTGAGAAAGCATCCCGAGGGATTATCTTCGATATAACCGGATGTCAAAAAAAATAAAGGCAAATGTAATTTCACGTAGTTCAGAAGTATGACTAGCGTAGCGTGTCTACCATTCAATTTTGAGTCAAAATCGACCACCTAGGTTCAACTTTTTAAATTAACAGGTTTTGTGTTTTGAACTGTCTCACCGAGAAATTTGAGACTGTAGAAAAACAATACCTATATTTTGTCTATATAAAAAACTAACATTTTAACGAATTAACTGTTATCGTTTGATTTCAGTGTGGAAAAAGAGCTCGAAAATGAACTGAACTTGAACGATTTTGATATTATCATGTAAAATTAAGTATTTAAAACTTGTTCTTGTGCATTTGAATCTTTTCCTATAACATATATTTTGTCTGTAATTTTAGAATAAGCAATATTCCACGGCATTTGTACTCCTCGCAACACTTTCCCTTTCCGGGTAGCTTCGCCTGTTTCCCAATTTACTACAAAATAAATTTTTCAGCATTATCAGTACAAGTAATTATTTTACTGTAGTGTGTGTTTATAAGGACAAGCTAATTTTTGTCGTTTTGTTCATATGAAAACGTGTCGTTTTGTCCATATAAAAACATTTGCGCTAAAAATGCTCTAAAAATAGCGCCAGAGAGTTAAAAATACAAGCCAAATTTTCCGATGACTTAGGCGCACTTCTCAAAAAAGTCAGAAATTTTTGTGGGAATTTTTCTTGGAAATCTTTTTTTTTGAAAAAATTGACCCATTCCGAATGGGCCATTCGACTAATTAGTTTTTCGAAATGAAAATTTACCCAGTTGACTTTAAAAAAAATAGATTTTCAAGAAAAAGTAAGATTTTTTCAAATTGTCTTTATAAGCGTACACCACAGCAGCTTGAAAAGGCATTTTATGGCTTAAAGAGCCGAACTAATTGTACCTTTATAAATTTTTGCCACTCTTGCTCCTTTTACAGGAGCTGATATTTTTCCATTTCTCAACATTTTTGCCCCTTTCCAGTCAATGAGAATTAATCTAGAATCCGAGGTCAAGCAGGTGCCAATGGGAAAATCTACTGATAAATTTAAGGTTTGTACTTCTTTGCCCTTTTGATAATATTGAATCCGGTGATTTCCAGTATCAGAAACTACCAGTAAACTATCCGGTCCAAATGCCACACTTCTGGGATAGCACAGATCTCCGTATGTCTTTAAATGTTGCCCATCGGCGTAATAAAGTTTTACTGCATGATGGGGGCCAGAGACTACAGATATTGTACCGTCCGGACACACTGATAACCCAACAGGGTCAAAGGGCCTAAAATGTAATCGCATTTATGATCAAATATATGATATCGATTACGGGGGCTCCTGGCACATATTAGCTATTTTTTTAGCCAAAATCTTTATATGATTCGGCTTTTGAAAACGACTTATCAGATTAAGTTCTTAGATAGCTGAAACTGAGCAGAAATGTTTAAACTAAAGTGAATAATAAAATAAGAATCGGACCATTTTTTGATTTCTTAACCCGTGTGAGCACAGAAAAAAAACTTCCGCCAAGGCACCGTCACCTTTATATAGGTGACTGTTCAAGCGCCTATTACAGAAAGCCCAAGGTAGTTAGAGTTTCATTTTTTTTTGCATAAGGAAGTTCAAACGATATATTTTTGCATCCGACATTTGATATTCTAGAATTTTGATTTTTAGTTCTAGAAAATTTACTGATAAGAGCAAGGTACAGCATATCAGGTGATACAAGCTCACAGTGGTGTTCACAAATTATTTTGGTATTGGAATGGATGCACAAGGATCTGACCTATGTCATCGTTTTTTCTGATTTGATTTATATATAATCAATCAAAAATTATNAAATTGTAAAAATCGGCGTTCAAAAGTGATTTTAGAAAATTCAAGAGCGAAATTCAAAAAAATGGCTCCAACATATTAGTAACCTCACTCTTCCCGTACTCTGTGTAAATTTTCAGACGCTTTGTATGTGGGGTCTAAAAGAAGATAGATTTTGAAAAAACCGTTTAGTGCTCTAGAATAGACTCCCCACCTGGTGGTGTGATGTAACAAGGTTGACTTTGAGATGTGTAATCGTTAGACGAAGGCTAGATCTACAAACGAGTATCCTCAGAATTTTTACAACTGCCCTAGATTTGTTCTGAGGCGTGATTGAAAGGTACCAAAAAGCGACACCTACCCCCTTAAACTGAAATTGTTTAATTATCAGTTTTTATTAAAAAACATTGGAAACAATGGTCGGATTCGAACCATTTTTTTAAATTTATTTTTCTCTGAATAGTTGTGCTCAGTTTGAGGACGAGTCGTTTTCAAAACCCGAATTATATAAAAAATTTGACTAAAAAAATAGCTAATATCCATCATGATGCCCGAGTAACTTAAATCTCTCATTTGCCTTTTAAATAATAGGGAATAAGAGATTTAAGTTACTCGGGCATCATGATCGATATGGTCCCCCGTAAGGAGCCCCGTAATCGATTTACTATAATTGTAATTTGACAACCTGTTTTGATTTTATAATATTTGTTATTAACATATTATAAAATCAAAAAGGAAGTCAAATTACAATACATGTAGTAATAATGAATACAGCAGGGTCCGGTGGATAGGTGAAAGTTTTTTCGCTTCAAAACCTTCACTATCCGCCGGACGTCTGGAGATTACGCTCTGTTGGTCAATAAACAAGAGGCTAGATTGGAAGCTCCAAAATTGTTTTATTTCGGCAGAGGCTCCTGCACCACTAAAGTGGGGCGACTTTGAGCTTCATTACGGATTAACTACATTTTATTAAAAAGCCGTGATGATCTTATTTGTAGGATAGTCCAACTTAAGCGAGGTAACCATTAGATTTTTAAATTTTTATCTATAGGCCGAACTAAGATGCAAAGATTGAGCCTTTATCACTTTTCTCATTGAAACAGGAATATTTTCAAAACATTTCTTTCAATATTCGCACTCATTAAGACCTTGGCTTTCACAATTTTTTTTTTGTTTGAATCTTCTTTCCCGTTTCTTATATAGAATTGCCGCGCGAGTGATCATAAGTATGTATTTATAAACAGTTTGTTATAATTAACCGCTATGACTTCGAAATATTATCTCGACGTAAGCCAACTTTTGATCAGTGTTGCCGTAGCTTCATTTGACTACTTTCGAAAAAATCGAGCATATTTTTTTTCGAATTTTTCCCAAAAATTAATCACTCACGAAAAATAAAAAAGAGTTCCGATGGGTGGAATTTTTTGATAGATACTGCAAAGACTTTCCTAAAACTCAGTTCCTCAGATTTTAATCTATCGTTTTAAACTATTTGATCAGCACGCATTTTAAAGTTTTTTGAGAGAAATTCTCTAAAAAAGTAAGTAAAATAATTTTTGAACGAGAAGTCTTAGAAATTTAACTGCCATTTTGAATTCCTCGTGCAAACTCTATGTTGGGTTTGATCAAAAAATTTCCAGGACTTTTTTTCATTCGTTTCAGCGGATTCAAATTTTCAGCACCACTAAAGTGGTGCTGAGTTCCAAGGGTTCAGTTAAAACAAATGCAAAGTGAGTTTTTGAACTCGAAATCATTTTTTGGTATTGGACTCACGCAGTAATTCGAATTGAGCTTCTAGAATACATTTATTTAAGTTATTCAACCAAATATATATTAAATAAAATTGTTATTAAAAATGAATTCCCATGTGTTTTGTAAGAAAATAAAGCTACCACTCAAAAAAACTATCACTTATTGCTCATAGATAAATTAAAAGTGCTGGAAATACGCCAGAAAATTCCTAAGGTAGTTTTTTTTTAGACGCGACAGATTTGACTTTTCACCACAGACGAACCGTATGAGATATCACAAAACGTTTTTTTGCATTAAACTGGAAACTAAAAAAGCTCAGGCCAAAAATTTTTTTTCAATTTTCGAAATTTTTTTTCAAAATTTTTGAAAATTCGAGATTTTCAAATGACCGGAAATGACCAAATGTGGGTATCATACGAAACTAGAAGAAATTCTAAGACTAATGGCTGAAAAATAAAATTTCAAAAATTAAGTTTTCTTACGATTTTTGATAATGACAAAATGGTAAAAAATAAAATCTGTCGCGTCTAAAAAAAA
>SCLH01000048.1:113262-157921 GCA_004367855.1 Oikopleura vanhoeffeni | reverse complement strand
ACAAGATAATTGTTGTCGTTTTGTTCATATAAAAATTTTTCGCTAAAAATGCTCTAAAAAATCGAAAAATAGCGCCAGAATGCAAGCCAAATTTTCGCACGACTTAGGCAGGCCTCTCTCCAAAAAGTTTGTTTTTATCTAAAACTCTAGTAGATTACTCAGAGTAATTTACTCTAGTAGATTTTCAAGAAAAAGTTAGAATTTTTTTTTGGGAATTTTTCATATAAACGCAGTCCTTATAGACACAAACGACAGTAGATGGAAAATTAAGTTATGGTGTCATATTACAAGAAAATCTGCTGAAGCAATTCAAAGGCACAGTAGAATAGTTAATTATTTATTCTTCCAATTTCAAGGTAATAAAGAGCCATGAACGATACAATATAAGAGATATAAGGATAGAGTCATATTACAGAAAATTAGTTAAATAATAATTAAAATTAATGAAATATAATTAAAAGTCGTCTACGATACTTTCGTCTAGATATTCTTTGTAAAGTTGTTCCTTCTTTGGCAGAACATGAGTATTAACATATTTAGCTTGGGCTGAAAGCGCATTTCTTTCTTTTCTGGTCATGACTGACCTTGATCTGGTCGCATATTTGGCCATCAGGAGCGCTGTATAAAGGGTTACCTTGTAAGTCAAAATGATAATTATTTTCGAAAGTATCATTTTTTATTTTCATCATATACTTAGAAATTATATAAACCCAAAAAACGTTGGTTTCTAATTTTAAATAAAAATTTTCCATTAAATTTTAAAAATTAACCAGACAAATATTTTCAAAGCAACATTTGCAACGTTTGTTGATATCTGCTATGGTCTTCGAGAAAAAAGACTGAGAAGGGTGGTGCTAGTTAAAAAAAAGCTACCTTACTTTGGTACAAATAAAAATTTAATGCGTTTTAATTATTTTTTAAATATGTGAATAATAAATATACAGCATCTCACATTTTTACCCCCATTCTTAGTTTTTGCTCTAGCTAACCTCCGCCAATCAAAACGTTTAAATTTGGCCGACACCTACGTGTTTGGAAATTTAGGCGTTTTAATTAGCGGAAGTTACCTGGAGCAAAAACTAATAATGAGAGCAAAAATGTGACATGCTGTATTTATTACTACTGTGGTTTTTGTCTAAGCGGACACTTTTCGAAATCTGGTTTTGTCCGCTTAGACCTATTCGGCTCTAAATCACTCCTCGAGGGCACGAGAGCGCTTAAAATTAAAGTCAAATTCGCTACAGCAAATTCGTCTACATAGACACTGGTAAACCTCATAAAAAAGGGTAAGGGTACAAAACGCAGGCCAAATTCAAAGCATATGCGAAGCATATGCTGCACCAAATTTATGGTTAATTTGTATCAGGGATATCCAAAATGACAATTAAAATGTGCCAAAGTGACCACAAAAGCCGCTAGAGAGCAAATGNATCGAAGCATATTTTTTTCCGAATTTTTCTCAAAAATTGAAAAATCAATGACGAAAAAATAAAAAGAGTTCCGATGGTGGAAATTTTTTCTTATTCTTTTGAAAGATACTCAAAAGACTTTCCTAAAAACTCAGTTCCTTAGATTTTATCTATCGTTTAAACTATTTGATCAGCACGCATTTTAGAGTTTTTTGAGAAAAATTCTGGCTAAAAAAGTTAAGATAAAATAATTTGAACGAGAAAGTCTTAGAAAATTTTAACTGCCATTTTTGAATTCCTCGCTGCAAACTCTATGTTGGGTTTATCAAAAAATTTCCAGGACTTTTTTCATTCGAATTCAGCGGATGTCAAAATTCAGCCACCACTTAAAGTGGTGCTGAGCTTCTCAACGGTTAAGTTTAAAACAAATGCAAAAGTTGACCGTTTGAAAACCTCAGAAACTACTTTTTTGGATATTTGACTCACCGCTAGTAATTCGAATTGAGCTTCTAGAATACACTTATTTAATTTATTCAACCAATATATATTTAAATAAATTGTTATTAAAATGGATTCCATGTGTTTTGTAGAAAAAATAAAGGCTCACCACTCAAAAAACTATCACTTAGGTCGCTTTTTTTTAGGTTGCTCACCTAAGGTATCTGTTCTGACAGAGAACTAGACTATGATAGCGACAAACGGTTTTCTTGCATCTGAATTTCTTAATAAGAATTTGGAACGCAGGATTTTTTTCTTTTTCTCCGATGATATACCGGTCACCGGTAATTCGCAAAAACGGTTTTTTCGGGTCATTTGACAATTTCGGTGATGATTTTCCGGTTCACAGGTGATCAAACCTAGGAAGCCAAAAAATTTTTCTAACCGCATATTTTTCAAGGTTTCCACGTGCAGGAAACTATTTGTCGCTATTCTTTGATTCTAGTTTCTCCAGTCGAATCATTGGTGGAGCATACCTAAAAGAAAGAAACGACCTTATTGCTCATAGATAAATTAAAAGTGCTGGAAATACGCCCAGAAAAATTCTAAGGCTACTGGGGCCGTAGGCGAAGTATACAGACTCGGACTCTGAGAAGATCATAAAAATTGAAAAAAACTTTCATTTTCAACACAAAGAAATGGAATAGTTATCGGGGAAAAATTGGCCTTTGAATAATGATGGGAATTTATTTGAACAAAAATTGTGTGCAGATTTTTAAAGAAAATCAACTGTACTAGATTTTCCAAATTAAACGCTAAAACTACAAATTGATAATATAGTTTTTTTATTTATAAAAATAGTCAAAAATGCCTATCTTTTGGCTTTTCGAAAACGCCTATCTTTTTGCCCAAGAAGTTTTGAAAAAAAGCCCTATCTTTTGCCTTTCAACTATCCGACGGACGGCAGGGAGAAAAAGGTTTTATTTTCAGATGCGTGGGCGATTGCGGAGGCTTACGTAGGTCCTTCACCTATCCGCCGGACCCTGCTGTATATATTTTTTTCTATTTTTGAGTGTTTAATAATTTTTTTTCCATAAAATTTATATTGTAATTTGACTCCACAAAAATTTAATTTGATACCGGATTTCTTGGGGGAGGGTTATTTGACACTGCCATTCAACGGTACAAAACCATTAACAACATTTATGTTATATTTATATCTATATCACTCTAGGTAGCTTTTTTTTAAGTCAAACCACCCTACTGAGTCACTTTTCTCGAAGACCATAAGTTATGGACCATAACTTATGGTCCATAACAGATATCAACAAACGGTTTTTCTATCCTTGAATCGGTTTTTTTCATAAATAAATTAATTTAAAATGTTGCTATTTGCACGTTGAGCTGACTGAGATTCGAACCTTTGGACTTCCGGTTTAGAACATCAATTACCGGTTGACCAGGAAAAAAAAAGAAAAATGTTGGTCTCCACAAGTCTAGTTGGCTACACATAGGCTATGTGACATAGCGTAAAACAATTTGTTGACATCTGGTATGGTCCTCGAGTTAAATGACTAAGTAGGGTGGGTAGAGTTAAAAAGATACCCTAATGATTCGTACAGATTTTAGAAAAAATTGATGTCGCCGAATCAAATATTAATCCCTTAAAGGATCTTCAGAAAGAAGATACAGAAGAAGAATTGGCAAATATCACTCTCAATCTTTAAAATTCATTCAATATTTACTTTATTCATTTTGAATAATATTTTTCCTTCAATTTGTTTCGAAAAAATGTAAAATAGTTTATATTTTTTTCCTGTTAGAGTCACAATAACGTCAGCAGTCTCATCAACTCGCAATTTGAGTGACGGTAAAATTATATGTCTAATTTGTAAATTAATTGTTTGTCACAATCAGGTAGCGGGCGCTTTCAAAAGCGCTTTGCCGCGCGTAGTGTAAAATGCTGTCGTCTCAAAAAATAGCCGCCGGAGTTGGGAAGCCCCGTCTTCCTAGGGGTTAAAAACATCCCCGCAAGTTTGTTATTTTCCACCCTCGACTGTCAAATAATTTTTATTTGGCATTGTCAAATTACATACTGTATGTGACATACATTTTATATTAGGGTATCATATTACATTTTTTGCAGTGTCAAATTAAAATATCTTAATTCTATTTTTGAGTGTCAAATTCCAAAATATGTTATTTTCTTACCTTGGGGTGACGAGTGATTCACATTTGAGAGTTGCAATTAATTTATTTGTTAACACATCTGATGGTGTGGACCTTGGCCGTAACCATTGAAAGAAAAAAGTTATCCAACGAAATGAATTTGAGATTATCCATATGAGGTCACTCAAGTGGTAAGACACCATTCCGCATTGTCTGAAACCATTTCAAATTATTGAAAATTAAGTAGAAAGATATGAGGGTTAGTTTACGAGTAAAAGTTCGTGTAACTTGATGGTAAAAATGAAATAACTACAGGGGGGGGCAATATCGCCGAAAATTTTTGTTCTAAAAAAATTCTTCGATAGGGGGAATTTTCGGCGATATTGGCACTTTCGGCGATATGGGGACAAAATAAATGTTTTCATTAAAAAATGACAAAACGTGTGGCCGTTCGAAATGACGTCATAATTTGAAAAGTTTTTTCAATTTTATACAGAGTTTATCGATAGGTTACAATGAAGTAAAATACCAAAATGTGTAGAATTACGTACTCCACCAAACGCAATCAAATGAAATTCAAAAAAGTAGATTTTGGCAATTTAATCTTGAAATATGACGTCATTCATGTCGTACTTTAAGTAATTTCTAATAAAAATACTCAAACTTTTACGCAATTTCGGCGATATGGGCACTGGCAAAAAATTGCGCAATTGTTGGGGCCCTGTTGATGTATTACATCATTCAAAGTGGGTCCTAATTCTAAACATGAGATAAAGTGAGCTAGTTAGTGTAATATTCTCGAATATTGCCGATACAGTAATACTGTATTACAGTTATCTGCCTTTTAGATTCAGAGCCGATTTTCAGTTTATGGTCTTAAAATCAAGTAATTCAAAGATGTGTAGAAATTAAAATCTGAAAAATCAAAAAAGCTCAAAAAAAAATGCGGACAAAAGTATCTTTATCATGGAATTTTTTTAACCAATATCTTTTTGTACTTTCAAAATTTTTTTAAATTAATAATTGGTGAATAATGGCAGCTGCACGATGGGCATTTTTTAATATTTTAAAGTCTCGCAGAAAAATCGCAATTTTTTTCCACCGCATTTTTTTTTTAAATACAAAGTTCAAGTTAAAAAAAAGTAATTATAAATGGGTTCTTTAAATTTCTGGAAAATTAAAACACAAAAAAGTTGTTCTCAAACTTATATTGCCGTTATTTTTTTTAGCGGAAACTGATTTTATTATTCAGTTGCACGAGTTTTTCTCAGAGATGGATGAACCGATTTTCAAAATTTCGTGATAGAAAAGGTTTTGATACTCGACGGGACGAAGCGTTTTTGGTCAATCGGATATCCGGTTTACCGAAAAAAACCAGTTTAATCTTAAATAGTCGGTTTCTCAGTCACTGAATTTTTTAAAAGGTCAGATTTTAAAAATGACCCGCATAGGGTCATATTACATGTCATACTGAAGAAAAATAAAACACAGAAAAATGATTTGTTATCAACTTTATATTGTATGTTTAGTTATTACAAAGAAATTATAATGGAATGTATAGTTAAAAGGCAGTTTAAACTCAAGGGTTGCAAATTCCAAAAAAATTTCAAAAATTTCCGAGATGGCTTTCCAGCTTTCTTTCTTTATTTTGATAGTTTAGAAGATCAAGGATTTTAAAAGCAGCAGGAGGTAAGTATTGTGGGTCCAGGTCACTTTTCATGACATCTTGATAAACTGCGTTTTTAGCATTTTCAGCATTTATCTAAAAATTATTACAATCAAAATATTTATAAATGATTAATTAGATAAAAAATAGGTGAAGGTACATTTATAATTCGAAATTGTTTTTAATTTCAGAATTGCATAAAAAGTTTTTTTATAAATTATTATTTTCTTTGATACCGATTACGATGCCCCAGTTCATATGAAATCTTTTTTTGGTTTTATTCTGGTGAAAACCTAATTCGGGACACGAATCGCGCGATGATTACGTAACTGTTGATAATATTGAATTTAACTAAAATACATTCACTAATTAAGCACCTACGTTAACAATTGGGCTAATAAAATACAAATGAAGCAGGGTAGGCTATGATCTACATTGAGTATTATCAAAAATTACGTAACATCACGCGATTCTTGTCCCGAAATAGTTCCTCACCAGAATAAAAAACATTATATGAACACTGGCATCGTAATCGATATAGTTACCGCCGCAAAAAATCATCATGGAAATTATTTTGTAGTTTGAAAATTGCATAAAAAACGCAAATTTTTTTTTTCATTTTTGAGTTCAAAAAATCAGGGAATTGTTAACCTTCTTCAAAAATTTTGCATCTTCTAAAGTTGAGATTGGTTTTGGAAAATTTTCAATTTCGTTTCTTTCTTCAAATTTTAGCTCCACTTTTTCATCAATATTTGTCTCAAGATCAGGATGATATTCCTAAAAATTCAATTTTTTAATTAATCGGGGATTAAAAAAATTACCTCTATTTTCTGATCAATTTTCAAAATTTCATTTCTTTGATCATTCAACCATTTCATTTTTAGTTTTTGCGGTTTTTCGTATCTGATGTCTGCGAGTTCTTTTTTCTTCTCAAATAATGTATCGGCCCATTTTTCGATTTTTTGGAGATCCAAATTTTCCAGGTTTTCGTCATTTATTGACATTTTATCTTAAAAAATTTAAATAAAATTATTCTAAAATCAAATTTAATTTTCAACAGGTAGAAATAGTACCCAAATTGACCTAAAAGATAATGTCCTTATAACCAGATAAAGCAGTGCAGTAGTAGGGCTTAACAAGACGGGCCTAAACCTTTCCCTGTTTGATAAGAACATTTTGGCGACGAAAACATCTTCTATCATGAAAAATTTCAAAAATGACTGAAACATCACTTTTTTCTAAAAGGTATCCTTTCTGAGATTTTTGTTGGATAATTTACCGTAGTTTTCAATACATTTTTGGTCGGTTGCCTGTCCTATTAAAGTCATACTACTGTACTGGGATTTTCAGTTGGAAAGTTTACTTTAAACATACAGAATGAACACGAATAAGTAAAGAAAAAAATGAGGTAAAGTTTGATGAGAATATAAATCTAGAATTCTTGGCAATTCTCAGGCTAAGGTACCTCGATAGAACTGAACTAATAATTTTTGATTATTTGGTAGATATTTTTGAGTTTAACAATCAATTACGCTCGGACGTTTCGTGTATTTATATAAAGAAATTACGTCCTTATAGACTCCCTCAAGTAACTTTTTAATACACCACCCTGGAGACGGATATTAATGGCACAAATTGTGGATTTTTTAGAAAACGGGATTTCCATGTCGAAGATTATACTTCGGTATGGATAGTTACTCAGCGTCATAACTGTGACGTCAGAATAGATAGTGACCAAACAAATCACACGATTGTCAACTTAATTTTGGAATCGTTTGATGTGATTGGTCAATATAGTCACTAAAATATATCCTTTCTGACGCCACAGTTATGACGCTGAGTTACTATACATACCAAAGTATTATCTTCGATATGTCAATTACTGTGGATCTTGGCCAGGCGGACAGAATTTAAAATCCCGTTTTGTCCGCTAAATATGTATGGCCATTGAATTTATAGTCAAAATTCCCTTTTTGTACGCTTAGACCAATGTTTTTTCCGATTTTCAGAAAAATGCGTAGGTTATGCCCGCTTGGCCAAGACCCACAGAAGTATAATAAAATCGGCCTGGTTACATTTATGAGAAATCAAAACGAAAAAAGGACCAAATTTAAATACGTTTTTATTATTGAAATTTAAATAATGCATAGGCTAGCGGCGTTTTCGTTTTGTCCTTATAGATACACGTCGTTTCGTCCTTTGAGACGTTTTGGTTATTATAAACTCAATTCCCATCTACAATATGATTTTGTGGTTTACATTTGACAGTGAAGTTCTTTGAAAAGGACGTGTGGTAACTTTCAAATAAGCATCGCCGAAAATATCTCATTCGAAAGTTACCTGTCTGTTTAAAACAAATCGCAGTGTCCTACGAAAAGTACCCTACTTAGGGCCTACTGCCACATAAAGATGTAAAATAGGCATCGAACTAAGGTCGTTTTTTAGATAGATCAAAACGGCGTCTGGGGTCAGGCCAAATGGGCACATTCGATCTTTTTCATATTTTGGCTCATAATACAATAAATTTTCAGTTTACGTTGCGCTGCAGAGCCGTTTTTCGATTTCCGGTTAAACCGGACAATTTCGAAAAACTATCGGTTTTCGCCAGAAAAAACTTCAGAGATTACTGGTAAAAAATCGGAATTGAAAAAACCGGCTTTGCAGTAACACGTAGCTTTAAAATTTCTATCATAGGCTATGATTCATAGCCCAAAATTTCAGAAAGATCGTATGTACCAGTACCAAACCATCTTTTTGATGTGACCCATCTAAACAATCAGACCTACCTAAGGCATCTTTTCATGCTGACGTGAAGTACTTTTCTAGAACACTAGGTTTTATACTAATAGTACGCGTCTTTTTAAAATAAGTCTACTGTGATAAAATATATTTAACCACCATATATCAGAAATTAGACTAACAATTTATATGTATGTATCTATTTATAAAAGAATGAAGATGGTATTTGAAATGTTTCTAAAGTATTCCCTGATTTCACCGATTTTTACATATATGTAATTTGTCATACATATGACTTATCTAATAAAGTTTTTATGGCTATAATAAAGATGAATTTTTCGCACCGTCACAGCAATATTTAAAAAGAACCTATTTGAAATATTAACAAAATTTTTTGACTAGTTTCGGTTTATAACCATTATCAGAATGCACAGAAATACAAAATACTTGCAGCCCGTTGTTATTTATTTTGCGAAATTACTCTGCGAAAAGTTTTTGGTAAACTATTTTTTGTATTTCTCTGCATTCTGATGATGGTAATAAACCGAAAATAGTCAGAAAAAATTGTTAATTTTATGAAATAGTATTATTATATCTCGAACAAAACAATATATTTCAAATATGACGCCATAAAAATAGTACTGTCGTATGTGTTTATAAGGACAAGATAATTGTTGTCGTTTTGTTCATATAAAAATTTTTCGCTAAAAATGCTCTAAAAAATCGAAAAATAGCGCCAGAATGCAAGCCAAATTTTCGCACGACTTAGGCAGGCCTCTCTCCAAAAAGTTTGTTTTTATCTAAAACTCTAGTAGATTACTCAGAGTAATTTACTCTAGTAGATTTTCAAGAAAAAGTTAGAATTTTTTTTTGGGAATTTTTCATATAAACGCAGTCCTTATAGACACAAACGACAGTAGATGGAAAATTAAGTTATGGTGTCATATTACAAGAAAATCTGCTGAAGCAATTCAAAGGCACAGTAGAATAGTTAATTATTTATTCTTCCAATTTCAAGGTAATAAAGAGCCATGAACGATACAATATAAGAGATATAAGGATAGAGTCATATTACAGAAAATTAGTTAAATAATAATTAAAATTAATGAAATATAATTAAAAGTCGTCTACGATACTTTCGTCTAGATATTCTTTGTAAAGTTGTTCCTTCTTTGGCAGAACATGAGTATTAACATATTTAGCTTGGGCTGAAAGCGCATTTCTTTCTTTTCTGGTCATGACTGACCTTGATCTGGTCGCATATTTGGCCATCAGGAGCGCTGTATAAAGGGTTACCTTGTAAGTCAAAATGATAATTATTTTCGAAAGTATCATTTTTTATTTTCATCATATACTAAAGAAATTATATAAACCCAAAAAACGTTGTTTTCTAATTTTAAATAAAAATTTTCCATTAAATATACAGCATCTCACATTTTTACCCCCATTCTTAGTTTTTGCTCTAGCTTACCTCCGCCAATCAAAACGTTTAAATTTGGCCGACACCTACGTGTTTGGAAATTTAGGCGTTTTAATTAGCGGAAGGTACCTGGATCAAAAACTAATAATGAGAGCAAAAATGTGACATGCTGTATTTATTACTACTGTGATTTTTGTCTAAGCGGACACTTTTCGAAATCCGGTTTTGTCCGCTTAGACCTATTCGGCTCTAAATCACTCCTCGAGGGCACGAGAGCGCTTAAAATTAAAGCCAAATTCGCTGTAGACACTGGTAAACCTCATAAAAAAAAGAACTACTGCCAAAAAGTTAAATTAGAAGTTTTTTTAGAAGTATAAAAATTCTATTAAATAAATATTTTTAAATTCAAAAATGTTAGAATATCAAATATTTTAATGATTTTTGAATTTCAAAAATAAAATAAAAATTTTGAAGTTTCATAAAAATCCTAAAAATAAATTCAAAACAAATAAATACGTTGGAAAATTCGAATAATGCATTAAGCGTTAGTTTCATGGGTATTTGTTATTTTCTGTAAAATAAAATTGTTTGACAAGGAAACCCTACTATAATCCACAAGGAGATAAGCGTCAAAATAACATGACGCTGATATTCACTTGGGAAAACGTGTATAAGCATCATAAATGGATCACGTTCAGCAAATTTTAAATACGAGCAAAATGCAAAGTTGTCACCTTCGCAAAATAATCCTTATATTCAGAATCTTAATTTTTCCTAGAAACGTAAATTTTTCAACAAATAATTTTTAGGCCGAGATTGGGTTTTGAAATATGACACTGCTTAGATATTTTTCAGATTCGGTTCCTTTGATTGTATTCGTTAGCGCCATGGTCGGCAGCGTCAAAATAAAAACAATGTAGAATAAAAATCTTAATTTGGCTTTCATATTATAAGTTCGGTCCAAAGAATCCTGGTGAAGTCTTTCTTCAACTTGAACAGATATTCGCTCGCTTTTATTTTGTTCAAAAACTGGTCATTTTATTTAATCTTGTCGACGTCTAGAAATTCAATAGTGAGAGCAATTGAAATTTTGTAACTTGTCTGCAAGAAAATCTGGAAAAATTGTCCCGAAAATTAAATATTGTACATAAAAATATAGAAAATGTGATTTAATTCATAAATTATTTTTTCACATAAAAATGTAATTTGATCAAAAAATTAAGTTTTCAAAACATAAAATATGCAGAATTTAATTTGACCCAACAATTTAAATTATGCTACTGTGGTTTTCGTCTATAAGTTGAGATTTTGTCATATTGTCCTAAAGGATTTCATCCCATATTGTCCTTATTTTTCAAAAGTGCCCCAAAAAATTTTGGGAAAATTTTGACATTTACCTTATATTTTGCTAAATTGTCCTTATTTGTCCCTCAAAAAATTCTTAATTATAAACGATTTTGTTAAAAAAAAGGCTTTTTTTGCTCTTTACCCACTTTTTATGAAAAAGAAGTGAATTATACATATTTTCGAAAAATTTACCTTTTGGATATTTCTCCCATATTGTTCTTATAGACGGACGGACCAAAAAAAACGTAGGTGTCGCCATATTGTCCTTATAGAGGCACACCACATTAATGTTATTAGTTCCTAAAATCAAATTGTTTAAATTAAAATATGCGATATGTAATTCGATCCAAAAATTCTATATCTTTAATGAATATAAGATTATACTTCGGTATAGATAGTTACGCAGCATAATAACTGTCACGTCAGAAAAGATAGTGACCAATCAAATCACACGATTCCTAAAGTAAATTGACAATCGTGCGATTTGATTGGCCACTATGTTTTCTGATGTCACAGTTTATCGCTAAGTAACTATCCATACCGAAGTATAATCTTCGATATGCGACATGTCATTTGATATTAAAAAATAAATTTTCAAAATAAGAGTTTTCAAACAATCCGTGTCAATCTCCTTCTAGTCTATTGAGTGAATTTTGAACCGTCATCGCAATAGTTTTTTCAATTTCTTTACACACAATATCAATTTGATTGACGCAAGTTTTTTCTCCCTTATGATGAGATTCTAGATAAATAGTCGGCATATCAAAACACGTTTGGTTCAAATTCGGACGACGACATAATTCTTGAACAATTTGCATCATTACTCGTTGGCGATCACCTTCTTCACCAGCTTCATCTGCCTTGAAAGTAAGTTAGGTCTTATCTTTGAGAAACAAAAATTTCCGTCCGTATAAACTTTAGTTAGGCCTTAAGGTAGGCCCGACAAAATTTGACTGATCATATTTAATTGATTTCGGAGCAGTTTTAGGTTTTGTGGTGACATGTCACTGGTGTCACGACACTGGCTATGAAAAATTTTTAGCCGAAAATTATGTCCCGGTTTCCGAAAATGTTTTCCTCAAATCTTACATAAATTCTGATTAAAACTTGCGCCTATAGACAGTTTTTTACTAGAAATTGTCTGGAAATACTTATTTTGACATCTGACACCTCCATTGGTGTCAAATTACACTTTTTTTGTATTTTTATTATTTCTGAATATATGGGGATGGAAATATACTCATCTGGCTAATTTTTGAAGAGAAATTTTTTGGCAATAACGTTTTTGGCATTATCAATTATTTTTTTAAATTTGTTCCGGACATATTCTGAAATAAGACTCTAACTAAATTGTTGGAAAATAACCCCAATTATTTTAAAACGATAATTATATATTTTTGAAATAAGACTCCGATTATTTATAAAGTGTAAGGTATCATAATTCCTGAAAATGGTGGAAAGACAAGCCGAGTCTCGAACCCGGGGCTCTATCATCAACGACGTCATGATTCTAGCGTGTTAACCAACTACACTACGTTGCCCGACATTTCTAGTCGGATATTTCGCATATGGCGCGAATAAGTCGCTCGACCTAATCGCTCCTTACAAAAGCATAACCATAATCGTCAGAAAAAACTTACTTTGGACAAGAAAAATCTCAGTTTTTCGCCATGTTTATAAGATAGACCTTCTACGACATCCAACGTTCTTTTGCAAAGTGCTTGGCCAATAGGGTCAAAAAATACCAAAATTAAATCTACCATATCCGCCATCCATAAAATGGCTTCATTTACATCGAATGGATATTTCATATCACCATCGACTAATCCTGGAGTGTCGCAAAAGTTGACCAAACCAGTTTTTTTACATTTGCTAAATACATTTTAAGATTTTGTTTTTGGGGTGGCAGTTAATTTTGACACTTGCGGGGGTTCGTACAGCTAACCTCGGCACTCAGACTTAGTAAAATACACGAAAAATATTATTAATAAATAGAACGTTTTGACCTTATTTGTGGCCTTTTGATCGTCTTTTATTGTTTTAGTATAGATATATAATTATTTTTGGAAAGTGAGTTAGTTGATAAGATTTTATGAATAGGATTGATAAGGATTGTATGAATAGAAATGTGGAGGAGGTCGCGACTGACCCACTCGACGCATTGTCTAAATATTTCGCGGTTCATATCCTTCTCTTTACCGCAATTGAGATTAGAGCCGCCCTCACAAAAAGCCTCTCCCATGGACATCTCCTGGACCCTGTGTTGTGTATAAGGCCAAAACGTTCTATTTATAGAATATATTTTTTGGGCATGCATTATGTTGTATAAAATAAATTATTATTCGAAAAAAATTGATTTTTCCATGCTAATTTATTCAATTTTTCTGTAAAACGGCTTCATTATTTTGTTTGCATTTTTGATACAAAATTTTTCATTAACAAAAGCTTTGATTGCCATTTTCGGCAGATAGAAATGGAGTCGCCAGTTCAAGGATCTATCTTTCAAATGTACTTTTCCAGAAATTTTATCAACTAGTTTAGCCGTATGAAGTCTCACAAATATAAAATCCACTGCTACCACCTTCTTAATTTCGAAGTTCTACCCAGCTCAAGAGCGATTATGGCCTAGGCCGAATAGATATTTAATATCAAGCGTCTAATTATTAGACTCTAATACTCCAAGAACCTCATTTCTGACAAATCTGAAACTTGAATTTCTGTATCAACAGAATTTTTCTGGTAAAGGCTAAATTTAAAAAAGTTTTTTTTGATGAAACTTTTGGAAAATTGATGACAAAATATAACTTTAAATAAATACCTGGTGGTAACTTCACATTGAAGATAATTCATCATTCCATTAATTTTCATCATTGGCTCAAATAAAAGTAAAAAATTGCGATTTTTTTTTAAATCATATCGATAACGATCCCTGTGAGCACAGAACGACTCTTTTTTCTTAGAGAATATTTAAACTTTAGAAACATCGAAAAAAATCGATTTTTTTATTTTTCAGCCAAATTTCTAAATAAAATTTTAAAGTTTCGTACCCATATCAGTTCACTTCCGGTCATTTGAAAATATCGCAATATCGGAAAAAATTGTGAAAAATTTTAAAAATAAATTTTCTATTTTTTTGCACAAAATCATAAATTATAATTTACAAATGTCATTTAACCTCTCAAGGAGTAAATTACAGTTTGTTCATCTTTTAAGTCAGAGGTCCTGTGAAACTGAAAATAAACACACCTGGGCAGTTTTTCAAGAGAAAACGTTTGACAATAATATTTTTGTCATATTACACCTCTAAATCTTTTTAAAGGTGTCTAGTTACAAAACATCATTGAAATTACAAAAATTTTCGGCTTAAAGTTCTGACAAATTTTTTCGGCAAAATATTGCACTGAATGCCAAAAAATTCGCTTCGAAGCATGTGCGGTTCGAAAGTAATTGCAGTCTGTTTAATTTTTTTTTACTATTTCCTTATATTCTGGGTATAAATGAATGGTTGCATTTCCACTCAGAGTTTCTCTTTTCTTGCCTGATGATACTAGTGTAAATCCTTGTGTTTCGATTGCTACTCCAGTTCGTTGGATTTTTTCTTCAATATACCAATTAATAAAACTTGATTTTCCAGCAGAATGATTTCCAATTAACATAACCGTAATTTTTTTTCTTGGCGCTAATAACGTTTTTCCCAATTTTGTGGATACCCCACAGAGTCCGTTTTCTTTGTTAGTGTAGATATCATGACACTCTCGCAATATTTTTTCCGTGACAACTTCGGCTGTTTTTGGCCCCTTTTTAGACATTCTGAAAATTTTGAATAATTTTTTTTTCAGATGACAACTATTTATTAGAACAGCAAATAAGACCAAAATATGGGAATGTGTGTCTGTCTTGAATTCTTATTCTCTTTCTGCACTATCTGCATTTTCAGATTTATAGGTTCAGTAAAGCGCCTTGTAAAATATATGCTCCATTTTAAATGGTTAATAATAGATTAATTTTGGCCACGTATACTTAGGTAGTTTTTTTTAGCTCACTCCGCCCTTTTCCTCCATCCCCTTTTTTAACCGAACCAGATACTTTCAAATGGATTTCTGCATCCAACAGCCAAGAAAAACTCAAAGACTTATTTTTTGGTACTTCACCGGTTGTTCGAAAATTCGCTGGTTAAAATTTAAAAAGTCAGTTCCAAGAAAACAAAAATCCCTCGAGATACACCTTTTTCTGCCAAAACTTTTTCCGATTTTTTTTTGGAATTTCGGACCTCGCAAGGAGTCAAATTACAGCTCGTTCATATTTTAATTCAGAGGAGTCCTGAGAGGACATATTAACCTGAAACTATACGTTGGTAGTTTTTCAATGTTTGACAATATAAATTTTGTCATAGCATATGAGTTATAGGCTATGACTCATCGCTCCCTACCTATGAGTCAAAGGACACATTCAAAGAAATCAAAAAAAAATTTAGTTTTCAAAACTTCTTTATGGGTCGCGGTTTTCTTAGAACCGATTTTTTAGTGGTTCTTGGCTGTTGAATGCAGAAATCCGCTTGAAATATCTTGTTTCGTTAAAATGGGTGTAGTGAGCTAAAAAATCCACCTTAGTATTTTTATCGCCCTTTCCATGACTATAAGGGGAAAACAATTGTCGATATCGAGATATAGAATCGATAGAACTGGTTTACCAAAAAATGAGGTAACTTGCAAATTATTTTTTTTGAATAATGAAATTTGAGATTATTTGGACAGAAATCCCAGAAAGCAAAAGCCGAAAAAGGCCAGAAGAACGAAATTTTCTCTTTTTTGTTGGGAAATGAGCTCCAATTCGGCCCGATAAAGGGGATTTTATATTTTGATACTGGGTGTAAGATTTTTCCCTTCTTTTTCCAAATTGGATAGCGATGCGAACGCTAATGTGAATGGATAATTTCGGCAAAAACCTACGTCTTTCTCAGATTCAACCATCAAAACGTCGGGAATCAGGTGTATCCAATTTGGAAAAAAGAAGGGAAAACCTTACACCCTGGTATATTTTAATTGCTTCAATTTTGTTTTTTTCGGTTCTTCAGCTGGGTGTGGTGATGCCCATTGCCAACAACTATAGTAGAGTGCGTTTTAACGGACAGTTTGGTAGTAACGGTTTGGGTCAAAAAGTCCCTCTAGCATGGGTATAAACTGACAATTTGGCGATTCAAATTGCTCGTTTGAAGGTGACGAAAGCGTTTAAATCGCCAAAATGTTCATTTGAACCAACGCTTGTAGGAATTTTTGATCCAAACTCGTTTTACAAAACTGTCCGTTTAAACCCACTTTACTGTACAGTAAAACAAGCCTTTTAACAAAAAAACTTTTCTGTGCTTGACCTTTTGTGATAAGTTCATATCAGCGGTACTATCTAGTTAACAACACTGAATGACAATATTATTTAATAGTTTCCCTCAGTGTTGTTTTCTGAATTTCACACATTATATGAAATTGAACCAAAAAATGTCAGCAACTTATTTTCAAATTGGTGCAAGGTTAATCAAACATAAAAATTGAAAGGGTGCCTTTGCTAGGTGAGCTCAGAAGACAACATATTATGAAAAATACACTTTTTCTTTGAATAAAATTCTATTTTTTCGTTGGGTCTGATTTTTTTAGATAAGTCACATAAAAAAAAGTTCGGTACTGGTACATTCGATCCTTCAGAAATTTTGGGCCATATTATAACTTTTCAAGCTACGTGTTACTGCGAAGCCGTGTTTTTCGATTTCCAATCTTTAACCTGTATTTTCGATGTTTTTTCTGACGAAAAGCGATTACGTTCGGCAAATGTCCGGTAAAAACCGCAAATCGAAAAAAAAGGATCTGCAGCGCAACGTGAAATGAACAATTATATTATGACCGAAAATATCAGAAAGACCGAATGTGCCAATTTGGCCTGACCTAAAACGCCGTTTTGATCTATCTAAAAAAACGGACCGTGGTTCTTGAATAGCCTGAGTTCACCATAGCCTTAATATTGCGATTGTGCATTTATTATTGTCAGTAGGGAGTTAAACCTAAAAATAACTAAAATTAATGATTTATCGTGAAGGATAAACTGGAATGAGTAAGTAAAGGCAGTAGAAAAAAATGCATGCTTAGTTCTTCACTCTTCTCTAATAGATGGGACGGAAGGACAATGCGACATGTTTTTTGATTTGAGTGTCGACGTGTTATAACCTCCTTATTTTGAGGGTCATATTACATAACAATAATTGAAGACATTTTTTAAAGTATTTCGGGGTTATATTTCGAAATAAAAGATATATTTCCTATCGAAAAAAATTAGCTTTGTTTTTCAAAAATATTTTTGGGTTATCTTGAGGAAATTTTTTTCAAGAAACTTTGAACGCATATTTCTGGATTATATTTCAAATAACATTTTCGGGACATCTTTAAAAAAAATCTGATGTGTGTTTCAAAAAATATTTTTAGAGATATTTTTGGTTTCATCATCGGGTTAAGTTTAGTTTGTAGGGTTATACGTGTTATTGCATCCTGATAATTTATGAAATTTGACAGAAATTCGAAATATCAATACACGCTACATAATTATGGTTTTTGGAGATACTCAAGTATAAATGATACAAATGTATACGTTAATGTATATACAAATTTTCATTAATACATTTTTAATACAGTAATACAGACTATGTATAAAGGCAACTTCTACTCGGTAATCGCGGAATTTCTGTCTTAGTCCTTATAGACACACAGTGGGTTTTGTCTAAGTAGATAAGCCTCGAAATTCCATTTTATCTGATACATTTTAAAGGTCATCGAAAATTCCTATTTTGTCCGCTTAGTCTGACTTTATTTTGTGTTTTCAAAAACAAAATCCGTAGGTTTTGATCAGTAAATTTATAAAAAAAAATGATCGGTTAAATATGATCCTCATTCCTTTTTTGGCACTAGGTGGCCCTGTACTGATTCCATTATCAGTAACTCCAGACAAGATTGATTGTCTGGATTTTGAAGAGTTTTGGGACGGTTTTGGGAGACCGTTTTCGGCCTCAGATGGAAACAATTTGACCCAAGGTTCGTCCCATCTGTCCTCCAAGAAAGCGTCGTCTTCGTCAGTTTTGAAAAAGTTTTTATTTTTTTGCTTTTTTGTAAGCTTGAATTTTTTGGCACATTTTGACTGGAATCGAAATCTGGCAGCTTCCATTTGAGACATTTGATTCTTGAATTTCAAGTTTACTAAAAATAAGTTTTATATTGAATCAATTTTATATGATAGGACTAATCTAAGGTAAAACTTTCAAGGAATTCTAAATTTCATCAAACTAAATTTGGAAAAATAATTTTAACAAAATATATCTTTAATTATTCGTAAAAATGACTCTTTAACGAAAAAAATTATAAAATGACTGTTTAAAAGTGAATCTGTGCAGTAAATTTTCTTTAAATATGAAAATTACTATTTTCCTGAAAACCCTCAGATATATATTGATTACGATGCCCGAGTTCATATAATTTTTTTAATTCTAGTAGCCATAAAAAATTGTCCAGAGTTACTTGATTAGTACATCGACCTGGAAAATGATATCAGAAGTGCAATTATCTGCTTTTATAGGAGAAAATAACCATTTTTTATGAAAAATCGTTGATTTTTCATTAAAATTTTAGACCTATTTGAAAATAACTTTTGATTGATCTTATGTAGATCAAATCGGACCAAACGATGACGTAGGCCAGATCCTTGTGCATCGATTCCGAAAGAAAAATAATTTGTGAACACCACTGACGGCTTTGTCTATTTTTTTGATTAATTTTTTTTGTCGATATTTTTGGAATCGTTATGAAATTTCCTTTCATATGCAATGTAATATGACCCCATGGGAGTCATTTTAAAATTTTGAACTTTTGGGGTCATGTTACAAAAATTGACCCAGAAAAAAAAATGTTTTCAAAATTTGAAGCCGAATTGTAAAAAAATCATACTCATATCATAATCAGGGACCGAGAAACCGACAATTTAAGAATTTTCTTGAAATCGGTACCACCAGGCAGAGCATTCGTGGATTCACTAAAGTGCAAATCCGTCACTGTGAACTTGTATCATGTGATATGCTATACCTTGCTTTTTTCACTAAATTTTCTAGAACTAAAAATCAAAATTCAATATCATCAACAGTTACGTAATCATCACGCGAATCGTGTTCCGAAATAATTTTTCACCAGAATAAAACCAAAAAATATTATCGTAATTATTACTTAATATTCGTAATCGATATGATTTTATTATAGAAACTAACGCATCACCAAAAATATTTTATTAAAAATTACCCAAATCATTGTATTTCTTAATTTTTTCATCTGCAAGATCTTCATCATCTGCATATTTTTCTGTTATTTTCACAATAAATTCATTGAGGAGCGTTTCTTGAAACTCTTCAACTTCGGTTTCTCTGTATTCCATGTGACCAAGTATAACACACGCGCTTAATCTCATCCGTTGTCCAACAGTTATTTGTGAATCGTCAACTTTTTGGATTCCAAATCCATTTGACCATTTTTCGGAAAAAAGGGAATTTTCATTTTTGCGCTTTTTCAGTTCAACCTCTGGATTATCACATTCTGAATTAAATATTAATATCGGGTCAAATTACATAAAAAGAGTTTTTAGGATTATGGATCATTTTACATTTCCTTATATCAGAATTCAGTGAAAAACGAGGTTTCAGAAAATAATTTTAAGCTGTGTGTCTAAGAGGACAACCAATCCTTGTGCCCACCTGAAAATGTGTTGTTTTGTCCATTTAAAATGTTTGAACATTTGTGAACAAACATGCTCTAAAATCGAAAAATGGCGCTAAAGAACTAAACATGCAAGCCAAAATTTCGCAAGACTTAGTCGCACCTCTCAAAAAAGTTTTGTAGCAATCAGTGTAATGGGTCAATTTTTTTAAAGAGGTAAATTTTCAATGAAAATTTCGATTTTTTTTTAATTTACTTTTTTGATCAACATTGACTTTCATTTTTTTTTCTTAAAATAGGTGTTTCAAAATATCATATGAAAATAATGTGAAAATAATATATTCTTATTACGGTGGTTCTGTAAAGACAATATGGACAGAATGACCTTTCATTTTGGCCTCTCCCTATAATACCAAATATCTTATTGTCAATATGCCATTTTTCAAACATTTTTTGAATAGATATTCATAAAACTCTAGTTTTTTGAAAAATATCTACAGTGTTAATACACCTGTTTACAGAAATTTTGACCGAGACCAAAAAAAAGTCCTTAATTTTTTAAAATTAAAATAATTTATTTTAAAAATATGACACCAAAACCTGAGGACAATAGTTCAAATCTCTGCTGCTTAACCCTCCGAGGCATGGAGCTATTTTCAAAAACACCTGAAATTAAAGACCAGAAATTGCAGGTTTCTTCTGAATGATTCACTTTTTTGGAAAAAATTTTTCTGAAACTGCTGCATTTCAATCTTTGTCCTGACGGCTTTGAGTAAATTTTATTTCTTTAAAAGTGATTTCGATAAAAAGCGTAGGTTAGTTTTTTTTCGGAAAACACCTGTAGATTAAAGACCGAAAATTGCAGTTGTTTCTGAAAACGCCAGTTTTTAGAAAATTTAATTCTTAATCCTGTCATTATCAATTGTTGTTCTGACGCCTTCCATTTCCTCAAAAATGAATTGCGTAAGTTGAAGCACAATTTGTAAATGTCATTTTCTATAGGGTTATAAAGTCAAAATATAAATTACATACTATTAAAGTTAAGTCTTTTATTAAGGGAGTGGGTGTCGCTGATTTGAGCCTCTTCCAAGGTCATTCCCGCCAAACTAGCAAAGTGATATTCCAAAAAATATTGTAACTAACAGAACCACCTTCGCGGTAATTTGAATTTAACAGTAATCTGATACAATCCCACCTACGCCGACACCACGCTTTTAACTACTATAAAAAGACACGCAGTTCGTACCTACTGTTGGCGGATCGGGGGGTCACTTTTGCTAGCCAATTAAGGAAGTATGCGAATTTCATCATTTTTTTATTATTTTTTTGTGTGAGGCTCCGGAGAAGCCTAACTAATACTGCAAAGTTGCTTTTGTTTTAAAATTTTGCTTTCGGCGGACAAAAAGCCAAAAAACGAAAACAAAAATTATTGATTTATTATGATTTAAATTGAAAGTGCGCTAATTTGTTTTCTTTTGACCGCTAGCCGAGTTAAAAATTGCACCAAAATCCTTAAAGTGTTTGTATTTACGGAAAAAATTATTTTGAAGCATTTTTTCTGGTTTCTAAATTTTGTCAAAAATTTAGGCTCAAAATGAAAACTTGACATGGCCCCCAAGAGACGCCGAATCAAAATTAAAAAAAAACTCTCAGTTCATTGTCAAACAAGTCTTGCTGCTTTCAGATGCAGTATGAGTCGAAACCGTATCTCTCAAACTGATGAAGGAGATAGCTTTTGCCTGAGCCTCCCAAACTGACCATTTTAAACAATTTGGCTAAAAATGAAAAGTTGACATGCCCCAAGAGACGCCGAAGCAAAATTTCAAAAAAAACTCTCTAGTTCATTGTCAAACAAGTCTTGTGCTTCAGATGCAGTATAAGTCGAAACTGTATCTCTCAAACTGGTGGAGGAGATAGATTTTTGCTGAGCCTCCCAAACTGACCATTTCAAAATTTTAATTTTTTTTCGCGTTTTGCCGCTTGCAAAGCAAAAGTTAAAACAAAAGCGCTTTTGCATCACTTGTAAGGCTTCTCCCGGAGCCTGACACAAAAAATAATAAAAAATATGATGAAAATTGAAGGAGTAGTACGAACTGCGTGTCTTTTTAAGAAGCTTTTTAAAAGCGTAGGTGTCGGCGTAGGTGGGATTGTATCAGATTACTGTTAAGTTCAAAATTACCGCGAAGGTTGGTTCTGTTTAGTTACAAATGTTTTTGGAATATCACCTTTGCTAGTTTGGCGGAAATGACCTTGGAAGAGGCTCAAATCAGCGACACCCACTCCCTTAAAGAAGAATAAAGTTGCAAGCACTTTTAATTTTCCCGTAATAAGCGCTCAAAAAATAGCCTTTCAAAAAGCTATATGCCAGGGACTCCGAGGGTTAAAGATGAAAACCACGGTAGATAACATATAAATATTTTGGTTACTTTTATTGAAAACTTTATGATTTCAATTTTCTAGGGTTTTCTTATTTTTTAATACAATTTTCACCTCAAAACATTACCTTCCCAGCCAGCCAACTCCTTGAGAGTTACAAAATTCCTAGCCGAAAGTTCACCAGATTGATACCATCCATTTTCGGCCATATTTCTTGGTGAAAGGGTGTTGGTGAACGGCCAATCGGTAAACGAGTTTATGCGGGCAGTCAAACTGGTCATTTTCTCACCAATTTTACAAAGCTCTAAAAGTTCTGAAATTTTTGTCTCCATTTCTGAAAAATTTTATTTATGTTTTATCTGTTCTCAAATCATAAACAGAAATCGAATTTGGTCATTTGCAAATTAATTAATTTCGGTTACATTCAGGGCCCTTCGGATTTTTTTCTTGTTATTAAGTCGATACACAATATCGAAGGAAACTTCAGAATTTTTTGAACAACGATCATTTTTATCCTAAATAAATGTTAACGTTTGTAATTTGACACCTCTAAAAAAAATGTAATTTGACACCTCTAAAAATTAATTTGAGAAACCAAAAAATGTGATTTTACCCTCTCAGATGTATCATATGTAGGGTCGAACAGGGCAAAATCTAAATTTTGAACTAGGACTTTTAGCAAAAAACAGGGAATAAATAAGTCGTCTATCTAAAAAAGAATTAACTTAGGTAAGTTTTTTTTTAATAGGGCCCACCCTACTCAGTCATTTTTCTCGAAGACCATATCAGATATAAACAAACGGTTTTCTGCTATGTGTAGTAGCCTGTCATGTTTGAACACTAAAACCAATTTTAGACATTAATTTTGAGAGAACGGCTTGTAGTGATTAAATAAGCTAAATATAAGGTCACATACAAAAAATCAGCTTTTTTTAACATAATTATCTGATCGGCTGACCGTTTAAAACTTTCAAAATTTGACGAAATCTGGCCAATTTTAACAGCTTTTACCCCGTAAAAACCATAATTAATTGTTGATTTTAATAGAACGCCTTGATATCAACTAACTAGGTTAAATTAAATCACAGCCAAAAAATTAAGAAAATCTGACATAATATGGCTGTCGGGCCAAAATTTGGGGACGTGACAGGCTTTAGCGTGACATTAATGTGTAGCCAAGTAAATTTGTGGCGCTAAATTTCTATGATTTCAGATTTTTTAAGTTTTCGGAGACAATATGTTACTTTTATATCATTTCTGATCATTTGATCTGGCTGAGGGCACATTTCTATGGTAGGGATCGATGAAGGTTCCCAAATGAAAAATATACAAATTCTTGGAAAATCCGCAAAATAATTTGAAATTGAAATGGCAGTGAGGCTTATCGCATATGCGAGTGGTGATGCGAGTGGATCCAAATACAAAAATTGGGGTTTTTATCACGGTTTCGCCGGTTACGACGAATTAAAATCCCATGACCTAAACCGAAAATCACCTTAGTGCGCTGAGGTGCGCAGATAAAAAAGGTGCCTTAATTTTTTTCCAATTCGTTTAAAAGCAAAAAAAAATGTAAGGCACCCGGGCATCGTAATGGGTATGATAACTCTGAATAGGTCAAATATATTTTTTCCACTCTATAAAATTATTTTTACATTTGACCTAAAATATCGCTTACGCACCAATTCGAAGGATATTTTTTGGTCAATATCAGCTTGTTTGATTACCCCTAGCCATCCCTCTTTCATCTTTTGTATCCTCACCACAGTCCCAACATTATTTTCCGATTCTATTTTCCACGCGCTTGAAAAGTGGCAAATAGCCGTTTGACCAGAATTATTACATTTTGCAGAAATTCTGGGAAAGTGCCAAAACTTAAGGTCGTCTGTTGTAATTTCGATAGCTTTAAGATTATTCTCTATAACTTGTGCCAAGACAAAACCTTCTTTTGTGACCTCTGTGGGAGATATTTTGCTGTTATCAATAAAATTTTGTTCTCGTACATTTAAAATTTTTAAACTTTCTTCGTTGTGGAATTGAGAAAGGACATCATAAGTGAATATAATTTCAGTTGCTTTATCAACATCGAATCTCGGACTGTCATTCTATAATAAGAATACATTTACATCAAAATACAGCGTAAGTATTATTCTAAGGTATCTTTTTTTTAAAGGAACATCGGACTTCGGATCATAGTATGAAAACATATGATGTATCAAGAAACGTTTTTTGCAACGTGTAGCAACTAAATTTGTGACATTGGAAATTTTTTTGTTTTTTATCAGGTCAACGCGTTCACCGATAATTGACTTTTGGAATTACCAGTTTTTTAATGAGGCAAAACATAGGAATTTTCGAAAAATATATTTTTTCAATAATTATTTTTCAAGTAAATCACTAGAAAACTGTTTTCGTTGACCGTTTCTGTTAATCTATTACCACATAGAGACCGATTATTATCATAGATACATACAATTCGATAAAAATAAAAGAAAAAAAATTGGGCCTACTGAGATTTAGAACACCTGAACTGTCGGTTTAAAACATCAATTTTCCGGTAACCGGTTGCCTTGGAAAAAAACAAAAAGTTTCAATGTCACAAATTTAAGTTGGCTACACGATGCAAAAAAACGTTTGTTAAAACATCATTTGGTTCCCTCGCTATGATGCCGAATGTCCAATGTTCCTTTAAAAAAAAGATACCTAAACGAGTGATATTAAAGTTGGAGGTTACTCACAGTAAAATTTGCTACATTATGGAAAAAAAGTTGTAAAAATTTTAGAAAAATTGGTTAAAACTTTGAAATATTAAAATAATTTGCCCAAAACCGATCGAAACAAATTTTTTTTTGACCCGAAGAAGTCCGAAATGAACTCATTTTTACAATAAAAATAATCTTAGTTTTTGGCAACTTTGGGCGCGATGAAAATTTGGCAATTTAAACATAAACACCTAAAAATCCCCGTAAAATTCTCCCATTAAAATTTTTTTTCGAAAATTTCTTAGTTTTTAAATTCTTGATTTTTATTTTGTTTTTACTGTGAAATTCGAAGAATTTTTTTCGTTTTGTCCACCTGAAAACGTGTCGTTTTGTCCATTTAAAAAAAAATCACCAAAAATGCTCTAAAAATCGAAAATAGCGCTAGAGGGCTAAAAATACAAGCCAAATGTTAAATTTATTTTTTCTCAAGCTATGCGTAACTTATGTCGCATAAGTATGCAAGCCAAAATGTACTAAATTTTTTTTAAATTTCCATTGTTTTTTGGGGAACAGTTTCAATTGTACATAAGTCTGTTGCAATTTAGGGACGTGGTATTTTTGCTTAGGTCGTTTTTTTAGGTGGGCCAATTGTGAATTCGACTGGGAGAACTGGACAAGATAGCGACAAATAGTTTTTTGCATGTGAAACCTTGGAAAAAATATACGGTAGAAAAAATTGGTTTCCTAGGTTGATCACGTGACTGGAAACAGTCATCGAAATTGCTCAACCGAAAAAAAGAAAAAAATGTTCACCATTACAAATTCGGTTAAATTTCAGATGCAAAAAACTGTCTCTCAGAACAGATACCCCTTGATGAGGCCCACCTAAAAAAACGACCTTACTATTTTCAAATGTAGTTTCAAAATGCCATAACGTTTTTTTCTAGAGGCGCCTCGGTTCATAAAAACTGTCTGAAAAATATTTTTGATCATTTTCATTTTTCGAGCTCAAGTAGAGTTGACCACCCCCTTGAAATTTTTAGAGAAAAGCTTAGGTAGCTTTTCAAGGGGAACCCACCTTTGTCAGCATAATAACTCGAACGCAATAAGATATATCAACAAACGGTTTTTTGTACAAAAGTTAATTTGTGATATGTAAAAGTTTTTGTTTTTTCCAAGTAAACCGGTTCACCGGTAATTGATTTTAAAACCGAAAGTTCAGGAGTTCGAATCTCAATATGCACATTTTTCCGCCTATTATAATCGAAATGTATTTGTTTTGATAATAATCGGTCTCTATGTGGCAACGAATTAACAGAAAAGTAGAAATAACGAAATTTTCGTACGGCATATTTCCGAAATTTTTTTTTTTCGAAAATTCCCATGTTTAACCTCAGAAAAACCGGTAATTTCAACGCTCTGTTACCGGTTGACATGGAAAAAAAATAAAGTTTTCCATATTACAAATTCTTAGAACTTTCTAAATTTAGACAAACTGCCATAAATGCATTTTAAATAAATTTGATCCAAACTTATGTGAAAGAAAAATAGTATTATTTAATTTAAGTATTTGTTTTACCTTACCAAAATCGTAGCTACTTGTTTTGTCTTCAAAATTGTCTCCGAATCAAATCTATTTTTAATGTCAATTTCTGCATTTAAAAATCCTCTCCATGGCTGTCTGGTTTGATCTATATTTATAAAAGGTCCAATTTCGTTTTCTTTTTCTAGCTTATAAATCCCGCCAATCGATAATAGTGTTTCGAAACCGTTAACTTTTGCAAATGCTGAGATTCGGGGCGAAAAGCAAAATTTTCGATCGAGATTGTCAAACTGAGCTGGAGATAATTTGCCATTTTTGTATTTTGCTAGGATAAAATCAGTTTTGAACCTTTTGTGAATCTGTAAAGCGGCACATCTTATCATTCTTAAAAAAAGTTGTCAAATACCTTTTTGCCGGAATTTGAAAAAAGGTTTTTTACCTAACATATATTTTGGCGATGCTATGTTTCGCGTGTTTTAACAATTTTTTTAAATACTATGGTTTTCGTCTATAAGGACAGCTGATATTTTGCCATATGGTCCTTATTTTCCACTCTTAGGCGTGGTTTTTTTTCAAAGCAATCAAAAAGGAAGTAGCAATCAGTTTTTTGCTGATTGCGGTTTAACCGGTCATCGAATCGGCGAGGAACAAAGTGCATTACGCGTACCGACGCTTGGACTATTGGCTACAATTGGAATTAATTGAATGGAATGCACCGTTTTCGAGAACATTCGCTCCGATTGATACCTGCTTTTTAGGTGTATTTTCCCAAAATTCCGCCTTTTTTAGCTGATTACCGGTGAGTCGATCGGTAAGAGATAAAGTCGAGACTCTGTATCAACTAATTCACCCTGAGATATAATTGGAATTTTATGAATCGTATGTACGGTTTTCGAGAACATTCGCTCCGATTGCACATTGCTCTGAAAAAAAACCCCACCTTAATTATACAATCGTAATTATTCTCTTAAACTAGATTTTAACAAGAAAGGGGTTTAATTATAGAAATTTTTAGAAAAATATTTCTTTTGGTTGTTTCTTCCATATTGTCCTTAGTTGTTTTTTTAGGAGCTACGCCCAAATGACGGCTTTCTGGTATTTTGAAACTCCATAAGACTATATATTGGCAGATCGAGAATTTAATTCCGCGTCTCGCGGTGGATTTTGTTTTTTGAATTTCTGACCGGTTGACCGGTAATGGCGGATTTCCGGTCGGTCCAATTTTCAAAGTTGGTTCAATCAGTCCAAAATTCGGTCTCTAGACTAATACGGGTACAAGGAGTTCAAATCTGGTATCAGATTACATCGATGACGTCATTATGAGTCATAATCACGACTCCGGCCAGATTTATTTTTTCACGGTTTTCTCTAACTTCTTTATATGAATTCTCCTATTTGACCCAAANCAGTTTTTTGCTGATTGCGGTTTAACCGGTCATCGAATCGGTGAGGAACAAAGTGCATTACGCGTACCGACGCTTGGACTATTGGCTACAATTGGAATTTATTGAATGGAATGCACCGTTTTCGAGAACATTCGCTCCGATTGATACCTGCTTTTTAGGTGTATTTTCCCAAAATTCCGCCTTTTTTAGATGATTACCGGTTAACCGGTGAGTCGATCGGTAAGAGATAAAGTCGAGAATCTGTATCAACTAATTCACCCTGAGATATAATTAGAATTTTATGAATCGTATGTACGGTTTTCGAGAACATTCGCTCCGATTGCCCATTGCTCTGAAAAAAAACCCCACCTTAATTATACAATCGTAATTATTCTCTTAAACTAGATTTTTACAAGAAAGGGGGTTAATTATAGATATTTTCAGAAAAATATATCTTTTGGTTGTTTCTTCCATATTGTCCTTATAGAGGGACGAACCAAAATAAATCGAGTAGGTTTTAACCATGTTGTCCTTATAGTCGCACACCACAGTACTTTATGCAATTTGAAAATTAACAAAAAACAATACTTTAGACTAAAGCGCTTTAAAAGTAACTTGATAAATGTACTACTGTGGGTCTTGGGTGAGAATTGGAAATCCCGTTTTGTCCGCTACATCTTTTTGGTCATTTAATTTATAGTGAAAATTCCCTTTTGTCCGCTAAGACTCAGTTTTTTTGAATTTTCAGAAAAAATGCGTAGGTGTTGCCAGCTTAGACTTGTGTCCGCTTGGCCAAGACCCACAGTATTTTCAATGAAAACAATTGGTCAACGTCGTTATATCCGGTGCTCATTGGTCTGAAGCGAACGCGAAACTAGAGATCTCAATCTTTGATATACTTTATATCCATTATGATGCCTGGGTTTATATGTTGGTTCGAAAATAATAGGAAAAAATATTTTATACGAACCCGGGCACCATAATCGATATAAAAGTACTAAATGTATTAACTAAACATTTATTACTTTTATATTTGTGATTAATTTCTTAAAAAAAAGTTTCAACGTTTTCTTCAAATTTCATATACTGAAAATGCATATTAATTGAACATATCATATAATAAATATCCGGTTATCAGTAAACCAGTAGAGCCAAAAAATTCTTATTATTGCATGAAATCTAATGTTTAAAATAAAATTTCAAGCAAAGAATTACCGCCGCCCCGAATTTTGCTGATTTACGAGGTTTAGTTTAAGAAAAATTAAAAGGGAGAAGATGATCTATTATGGAATCTACAGCTGTTTAAAATATTGGCAGTTAAAAATTAAGAAACTTTTTTTAAATTGGAAAGTGAACTGTGTAAAGGTGAATGAAATGTAAAAGTTTTTGTAGATTTTTTTTTCTTATATTTCCGAGTTTTTGTAAAAGCCGTTAAAGTCGATCCGCCAGCTCAATGATCGCAAACTTGGGTGCTTTGATTTGTTAAGCCCAGACAGAAAATCGCGAACCATCGTTTGATACGTATGACGAACTTGGCCAATTTTATACTGAAAAAATATAAGTTTTCACATATATTGTCAATGGAGTCAAATCTCCAAAATAGAAATATTTTGAGTCAATTTTCCCACAAATATATTCGAGTCAGATTTCCAAAACAAACATTTTGAGTCGAATTTCCCAAAAAAAGTATTCGGATTCAACTTTCGTATAAAAAATATTTTGAGTCAAATTTAAAAAAAATAATAAGAGTCAAATTTCAAATAAAAATCAAAGTTGATGAACTCGAAAATCAAATTTTATTCAATTTACCGTATATTTTTGTAGAGTTTCTTGATATTGCCCTCGTCGCTCATTTTCAGCAAATTCATCTTCGGAAATATCCAAATTTCTTTTGAGGCCGAAAGATTTCCGCGCATTACACTCAGCTTCACATTCAACGAAAATTTTCTTTTGAAATGACTAAAAAAACAGTTTTTAAAATGTTTTATCGAAAAAATGTTTTTAAGTATATTTTTATATGTACTGTGGTGTGTCTTTAACCCACATACTTAGAAGTTCAAAACAGTGACGTACTCAGCGGTGGCCATATCTGGCCACCTGACTTTTAAAAATCATATTTTTATCCAAGTATACGTTAGCAAAAATATAAACTATTTATTCAAAGGCTTCAACAATTATTTGATAGAAAAAAATATGAAATTATATTTTTTTGGTTTTTTACGATAATGTTTTTTGAGACAATATCGTAAAAAGAAAATATTTGTCAAAAACCTTTAATTGAAGAAAAACGTTAATGAAATCAGTTTCACATATAAATATAAACAATTACCGCCTGATACTTTGCCACCGTATCAGACCTTTCGCGATATTTTGCGGCTTCTAATATCAACGGCAAAAGTCCTTTAATCAAGTTTGTGCGACAAAAAAATAACATTTGTGAAGGGGGAAAATTAGTGAAGGGACCAGTCACGCCGCGTCGTTTGTGTCCGACTTTTACCAGGTGTTCAAAAGTAAACAGTATAACTTACCATTATTTTGGTAAGCGGACACTTTAGTTGTTATTTTGCACAAAAATAAATAACAATCATTCATATTTTTTGCAATAAATTACCTTTTTCGAGAGAAAATTGGAAAATTTTGATTTGTGAAAATGAAAAAAAATATTATTTGATTTTATGAATATTTTTTTTAATTTTTTGGCATATATACAATAAATCTTAAACTTTGAACAGTGAAATTGTTTTTTTGAAGATTTTGGCGTCAATCTTGAACTTTAATTTTTCATTAATTTTTTTGTCAATGTGGAACAATTTAAAATGAATCCGCATGATTCATTCTAGCATGTTGAGGAATTAATGAAGAATTAAGCCAATCACATTGCATCATTTGAGCATGAATCATAGGCTATGATTCATAGCAAAGTGAACAAAAATTTGCTATCAATTGAAATTGCTATGACGTCGATCTTATGATTTTCAAAATAGCAATTGATATCAAAGGCTGAAAACACCACTCGATTGGGGTTGGCAGTAGAAGGCCAAAATAGTAAAAGGCCAAAAAATCGATAATTAATATTTTTCTCGTAGTAAAAAAAAATTTTCAGAAANTTTTTCGAAAAAAATTCAAAGCATTATGAAAATTTAAGCATTATTTCGTCCAAAATTTTTTCTGATTAATTTTTGAAATTTGTGAATAAAAACGAAAAAAAATAGCGCACTTTTAACTTTTTTCATGCATTCTACATATTTCTAACTGCTGTTTGAAAAGCATCATAAGTATTTTTGTCATTTTGTTTCACTTTGTGAAAATATTATGAAATTTTCCCGCAAATCACTAGCAAATTTTTTTAGTGTTTTTTGAACTCTCAGTAAAAATCAGGCCGAATTCACTTGTGAAATTTTCTGATTTCTATTTGGTTTCCGTATTTCAACCGATGCCAAGTGTCCAAGTGAATTACGTTTCTTAACTTCTGATGAAATTTTAACAACACTTGCTTTAAGAACCGGTTATGTGCCATTTGGCACGCATTATAAAATTTTATTATTTTTAAAAAACTGTATTAAATTGCGGGATTTAGGCTACTTAAACTTTTAAAAGTCAGGACATTTTTTTATAATTTAAACCTTCATTTGAAGGTCAATTTTTTTTCCTAAAAAAGGCTGTTTTTCTCTATTTTTCCATTGGAAAAAAAACTTTTTCATATTTAAGAAATTTTTGCATGTGGATAATGATTTCTCACTAATTAGTGCATACACCGAACAATGTCGGAAGTTTATGAAATATTTCGCCTTTAAAAAAAAATTCCCACATCGGGTCAAGTTTGAAGGGAGTTGTAATGAAAAAGTGGTTTTTGGTATTTTTACAGATACTTAAGTATTGGTAAAAAATTTTAAAAATATAAACGTTTGCAAGTATGAAAAACACTTTCGTTTAGATAAAAAATAAAATAAATTTCACATTTTTTTTTCTTTCAAAAATTCACTCCGAAAAATGTACCCAAATCTTGCCACACTCGCTGCTACCCCCTTAACCCACCATACTCAGAAGTTCAAAACAGTTACGTACTTTCAGCAGGTACAATAAATCTAAATCATGGTGGCATCCCAAAATCAAAATTTTCCAATTCAAAATCATTTGAATTTTTTCAGGGCCCGCGCTATTCGTCGACACATTGCTTTATCTCTAAGAAACTACGAAGATAGAGAAAGATAATAAGCCAAAAAGATAAAGGAAATTTTAAAGAACACTGAATGCATTCTGAATAAAATGTTATCGGAAAAAAGTTTGACTTATTAAAACAGGGCTCGCAAGTCACTTTGGCCAGATATGGCCACGGCTGAGTTTGTGGGTTAAGTGCAAGCTAATTTTTATCGTTTTGTCCATGAGAAAGCGTGTTGTTTTGTCCATATAGAAAAATTATAGCTAAAAATAATCTTAAAAATCGAAAAATAGCGCTGGAGATAATAATGCAAGCCAAATTTTTGGCGCAATGTAGGCGCACCTCTCAAAAACGTTAGATTGTACTCAGTCAGCTTGGTAAAAAAATTGAGACATAAAAGTAGAAATTCCAGAAAAAATTTAAAATTTTTCTTTGATTTTTCTTGAAAATCTAATTTTTTTGTAAAAAATTTGGACTCAGTCGACTGATTACTTTTTTGAAGGCATATGCTATATCCATTATTATGCCCGGGTCACTTTAAAAACTTATTCCCTATTCTTTTAACAGGCAAATAAGTTTTAGAAGTGACCCGGGCATAATAATGGATATATCGTCTATAATTTTAAATTTTAGGTGAAATGTAGCGATTATACCGATGGCCAAAAATCGACGAATTTCTGTCGTTTTGTCTATGTATCGATTAATCGTAAACGGGGCCTACTCGCACATATTAGCCAATATTTGAAAACGACTCATCTGATTGAGTTCTTAGATACAGTCATCGCTCCCTAACTGGAACACCCCTAACTGGAACACTTTTGTAGGTCGGTAAGTGTTCCAGTTAGGGAGCGATGACTGTAGCTCAAACTGAGCACAAATATTTAGAGAAAAATAAATTAAAAAAATGGTCCGAATCAGACTATTGTTCCCAATTTTTTAACAAAAACTGATAATTGAACAATTTCAGTAATCCCAGAAAAAAATGGTCGATGGATTCGGACCAATTTTTTTGTTTTATTATTCACTAGATATTTGTGCTTAGTTTGAGCTATTTAAGAACTTAATCGGATAAGTCGTTTTCAAAAGCCGAATTATGTAAAAATGTTGACTAAAAAGTGGCTTATATATATGTGCGAGAAGGCCCAGTAATCGATAGACGCAGTCCTCAGAGACACACGGCAGTATAACGATTTGTGAAAATGGTTATATTCTCCTGAAAGAAATATGAACGGTATTTTTCGCTTCCCAATATTTTTTAATTGCACGAAATTTTTTTAAGTAAAATTAGCACACACTACCTGATTACTACTCTGTAAGACAAATTTATAAGCTAAAAGTACCGCCGCCTAAAAAAATTTACCTCATATCTGACAATTTGATCAAAAATCGATCGAAGCGCCTTCAAATTTGACCATAATTCATCCGCTAAAAAGCATCCTTCGGCCAATTCATCCAGAAACTGTAAATGTCCAGCAATGAGCTCGTCCAGATCTTTGGCATTTTCAATTTTTTCCACTAGGACCGCCCAGGAGCATTCCAAAATTTCAAAATTAATATAGTATTGAACTTGATTAATAAAGAAACCCATTTCATGAGATAAAATATTTGAAGAATGGAAAACTTCGTTTGCTTTGGATGTGGTTAACAAAGCAAAAAAATCCTAGATTATTTTTGTAAATGTCTTTCAGACTGAAGTTTCTGAGACGAATTTCAATAAAGAAATTAATCGTTTTTGTGTCTAATTACAAGAGATAATTTGTTGGTTTAAAGTTTCATTAATGATATTTTCAAATTTAAAATAGTGGAGTTGAATAACAAGATTTGAAAAAAAAATCAATTTTAGCATAGAAGATTGATTTTAGTATTTCTGACAGACGGTTTAAATTAAAACTGTGAAGTTTGACACGAATTATAAGTTTATTTTTTTTTTAATTTTAACGATATTAACCCACCGAGGCATAGAAAAAAAAGTTCCCCCGAGGCATAATACCCTTTCAGGAGGGTACAATTTGCACACTCACAGCACCAAAACGGTTCATCCGATTTATAAAATTCTAATTGAACTATAATTTTGGGAACTTAATTTCAATATATAATTTTCAATAAATTGAAAAAAAAAATATTTTAACTTTCAAAATTTGAGTTGAAAAAAGTTGGTAAGTTGAGTCCTCGCCACATCATTCAATTTNTGTCGAACTGTTTTTGAGAAAATCAAGCTCCAAATTTGAAAATCTCAAAAAATTACGGTTTTTCTGATTCTAGCATATTTTGAAAAAAAATTATATTATAATATAAAATTTTGAAAAAAAAAATTGGGGTGTCATAAATGGAGTACGGACTGTTATTCTGACAAAAATTCATAAAATTTCAATCAGCCGTTATTGAGAAAAAAGACATTCAAGATAAAATCAGTGTTCTAGAACTCTACTCCCACTTGGTGCTGTGGTGCTTATAAAAAAAAATTCACCTTCAGTTAATAGCAGAGAGTCAGATCTCCAAATTAGCCTCTTCAAAATATTTATAACTTGTTTTGTTTAATTCTGAGACCCGATTCAAAATACAACAAACCGTTGAGTACCCCCTTAAACTAAACAAAAATCATGCTATAAATACCATCACTAGGAAAATTGTTTTGAGCTATTTCGAGTCAAAATTCAACGGGAGTCTGATTTTTTTAGTTGGTTCTCATCAAAAAAATAGTCCTGTCCTGGTACATACTATCATTCTGAAATTTTGGGCCATAATATAACTTTTCAAGCTACGTGTCCCTGCAAAGCCGGGGTTTTCGATTTCAGATATTTTTATCGGTAATTTTTGATGTTTTTTTCTAGTGAAAAACCGATAATTTTTGGCAAATGTCCGGTACAAATCTGAAATCAAAAACCGGCTCTGCAGTGCAACAGCCCTCGAAAAGATATATCTTTCTCCTGCTTTTTCACTAACGCGTCATAACTGTGACGTCAGAAACGATCCTGACCAATCAAATCACACGATTATTGAAATTGACAATCGTGTGCTTTGATTGGTCACAATATTTTCTGACATCACTGTTATGATGCGGAGTGAGGAAGCAGGATAATCTTCGATATTATGACTCATAAATCTAAAAAACGGACTAACTTTAAAATTAAGATTTAATTTTAAGCCACATTCCTTCAGGAAGCGCAATTTTATATTGTTTTGAAGTATACATCATTTGCCCCCATAAATGATTGAGATTATACTCCATTCGTTTCGCCCTCAGCAAGAAGTTAAAAACTCTGATGTACTTTCGCATAACATCTGTAGGGAAAATGGTCAAAAGAGGTCCAGACACAGAATAATTCAAACTAAACGAGAGTTACTTTTTGTCAAGAATTTTTTCCTAGAAATTGCGCAGTCGGAAAAATCATATTAAATTAGACACAAAAACTTTTTCTATTAGAAAATACAAAATTGAGTCAATTTTTAACAAATTTCCCCCAATAAAATTGATTTTCTAACAAAAAATATGAAGTCAAAAATCATGCACAAAATTTGAGATTTTCAAATGACCGGAAATGGGTATGAAATGAAACTAGAAAAAATTCTTTAGAATAATGGCAGAAATATAAAATTCAAAAAAGATTAGATTTATTGTCCCTAAAACCGGAAGTTGTTGAAAATCAAATTTCAAAATGTTTGATGTCAAAAATTCAACCGATATAATATGTTTTGCAGGTATTTGTGTGTAATAATAAACTTTATTATTTAAAACAAATAAAAAATAAACTGGTTTAAACCGTGATTAACGGTTAACCGGTGAGAGAAAATTTTTTTTGACCTGAGCTTTTTTTAGTTTCCGTGAGTGCACCAAAACTGTTATGTGATATCGCATACGGTTCGTCTATGGTAGCACAGTAAAATATTTCGCACATAAAAAAATCACCTCAACTTCCTGGGCCAAAAGGTTGGGTCTTAAAATTTCGTCAGAGATATTTTTTTCCAAATCTCGAGCGCTAAAACAATTCTTGACAAAAATAGTAAACCTCAACTAAACACATCCCAACCAACATCCCCTGGATTAATATCGTGGAGGCGAACATCAAGAGATTTGAGAACTTCTGGATCGTCATATTGGGCATTTGTACAACGAATAGCGGTTTCAAGCTGCTCGGCAAGGTTTCTCCGATAAAGATTTGATGCAGGTTTTGTAAGCTCTCTGAAAAAATAATTTTTTGGGAATGTGATATAAAATAGCTCCATGCCTCGGATGGTTAAAGAGTGACGTAGGGCAGATACTTTCGCGTTGGTACCCATAAAAACAAAATTTGTGAAGACTAAGATATCACGTGATATGCTACACCTTGGTTTTCCAACTATATTTTCTAGAACTAAAAATTTGAATTGATTGATGCAAAAATATAACTTTTCAACTCTCCTATTGCAAAAGTAATTGGAGCTTCAACTACCTTGAGATTTCTGTAAACAACGTCCAAAAGATAGAGCCGAATATAGATCGGTTCTGGTGCCTTGTGCGGAACTTTTTTATCTGTTTCCAGGGGTTAAGGAATTTCCAAGAATTTCTTATATTTTTCATTTGAGAACCTTCACCCTCAGCCAGATCAAATGATCAGAAATGATATCAAAGTAACATATTATTTTATAAAGTTGAAAAAAAAGCTGAAATCATAGCAGGATTTTGAAAAACTGAGGGATTTAGATTTTTTGCATCTTTTGGTCATTCACAAAAAATCAAGTTTTTTGTTTTTTTTGGCAAGTTTTGAAAATTTTTGTGGCACACTTGGCTTTAAATACTCTTCAGAATACCAATGCTTATGAATTAATCATGATTTAAAGTCTTTCTGAAGAAATCGAATTTTATAATCGTATGTTGGAATCCCTAAAAATCCTCAAAATAATTTGAAATTGAAATATTTGCAAAGAGCAAAAAGCACATGCTCTATAAAAGTGTTTTCCGAAACCTATGACGAAATTAAAAAAAATGGGTTTTCATCACGGTTTCGCCAAAAACCAACATACAAAGTCGTCTGACCTCAACTTAAAATCACCTAAGATTAAGATCTTTTAAACTTAATCCGTGGTCTAATTTCAAATTATTTTTTGAATTATATTTGGAGTCAATTTCAAATTCATTAATTTTTTCTTTTAGCGAGTGTCACATTTCAATTGATGAGCTAAATTAAAACCGCACAGCAATTTTATTTCCTCACTAAAAACAACTTACTTAATTCTAACACTGTTTGATTCAAAAAATTAAAAACAAATTGGAAGTAAAATTCCAATTTAGAACTTTATTTGGTATTTCTACCGGTTTCCCCATGTTTAAAGTTTAGAGAATCTAAACAAAACTAAAAAAACTTTTTCGTATTAACTACTATCCTCGATATGTGAATTCCGAATCCTCATCGTGAGGTGAGTTTTGAAGTAGGCAATAGGGATATCAAAACATTTCCCTTTTTCGAATGTAGATAATTTTACACTATTTAGCTCAAAATCTGCATTGGCAAAAATGTATACATCCCCCTAAATGTTTATCCCGCAAAAGAGGTGTCACTACACGGCCGCGTAGGCCCAAATAGTGGATAGTCGCGGAACAAACATATAGGCGAAGTTATATAAATTTATAAGAAAATTCTTAATAAATTGATAGAAAACTTACTCTTGTAATATGTCCAATAAATGACGCACAAAATCTCCTTGACCAAGTAATAAATAACTTCTCATCGCCTTGAAATGTGCGGGCAAATTGTATTTTTCATTAAAAACCGTTAAAAGTCGGCGAGATGTTGCTTCGTATGTAGCTACAAATATTTTTTAAAGAACACTTCAAGCGTCAATCATTAATTGTTAAAAATTGTTTATCAAAGTAATATGCTTAAGGGTTGCGCCTAAAGGGTTGCGCACGGTTGAATTTTCGACTTTTAAACCAGGGGATTTTTAGGTTTTAATGTTTAAAATGAAAATTTGAATGTGTCCTAGATCTTCCTATAATTTCATCGTAAAATTCTGATAATTTACGACAAGAAACAGAAGAAAAATTCACGTTCCAGCTAAAAAATTTTTCCAGATCAAAATTTTCAAAACCCCAAGTTTTTTGGAAAAAATCTTAAAATGCGCCTACGCTATTTTTCAATTTTTTTGTAATTTTTAAATATTAGAACGAAAGAAATATTTTTTCTACCAAAATTTATTTGTACTAATTTATTTTAAACCATAAATTCAATTATTTAACATGCAAAATAAGTGAAAAAATTAGGTAGAAAATGAATTGTCCATTCTCAAGGTAAGCGACGCCCTTATTTTTACCTTGCAGTCTATGAACAACTTCTCTGTCTAGACCTTCTCCACCTTCATACGGAATTTTCTTTGATTTAATCTCGCAATTTGATTGATTACAAACCTCGCGCAGAAAATTGATTGATTTGCCAATTAGTAAAATTTTTTCAGCTTGATTTTGAGTGACAAAAGTTGGAATGAACTCGCGTTTTAAATGATATTTTTTTGACCAAAACTGTTCGTTTGGGGTTTGTAGATCAACTCCAACCTTAAAATAAATTGAAAAAATTTCAACTCCGTGGCGCACATATTCGACAAAATCCTTGGAAAATATTGAGTAATCTTTTTTTGTTTTTCGATAAAAAATGAAATAGATATTGATTTAATATATTTTCTACAAAATTAAAGACACCAAATTCGGTGGGGTGAAAAACACGAACCAACGGCGAACCAACAAAAAAAATTAATCTCGGAATGGGCACATCAGCTCACTTATGTATACAAATTTTTATTCTTAATCACACCACATATCATTTTGTTAGTTTTAAATATGTTTTTAACAAACTGTTATACGTAGCATGATCACCATTCAAATCGACCTATTGATATACTGGATGGATTGTCCTGACATTTTTCGGTGGTGAATGATATACGGTATATCATATTATATGATTCATATACCAAACTGAAAAACATGGTCGTCACGTGATCGAAATATAGCGATTTTTCGTATTTTCATTATTTACTTATTAAAAGAATGCCAAATCGGAAGTTTTTGGTTCAACGCTAATTTAATTATTAATAAAATTTAGAAAAAACGAAAAAGTTAGAAAAAAGGGATCCCCGTTGGATCCGAAAATATTTTCTTTATTATCAAATTAACCACCTCATTTCTATAACTTATAAGTTATACGTCAAAGTTATTTTCGAGAAACCAACAATTTCCGTTTAAAAAAGGCTCTGTGGTGCAATAGGGAGTGAAAATTTGTATTTTTAACAATAAAATCATAGCCGATTCCGAGCCATAATCTAGTCGCAATAAAGCTACCGTGCTTTTTGGCCAAGCGGACACTTTTCGATATCCCGTTTTGTCGCCTACATCTTTATGGTCATTAAAGTGGCCGTTTTGTCCGCTTAGACTAACGTTTTTCTGATTTTTAGCAATAGGCCTAAAGGAGTTGATTTATATAAGTTTATTTGAAAATTTTGAATTAAAAAATCTTACCAAAAATTCATTAAACGGGTCGTGCAATATTCCTTCATAAATCCATAAATCTAGTTGAACAAAGAAAGGCCTCGCTGATGCATCGAGAATATTTTGAAAGGTCAATTTGAGGGTTGGGTGACCATGTTGAATAAAATAATATAAAACAGTTAACATTTCACCTCCGCGCCGATCTCCAATATTTTCAATCTAGGTTCAAGCTCAAAATTTAAATAAAAAATGGGCCCATTTTAGTCTTAAAATGGTGGGCGAGATTGGAATAATATAATATAAGTTTCAAGCTTCGTAACACCTAATTTTCATTAAATTACGAGTAAAAACGTAAATCGACAAAACGGTTTTGTATTGGAACGCCATGGCTCGTAGCTTGAAAAGATATATAAGGGTGCGCAGCGGTAGAACTTCAGAGAAAACTGCAGTAGTTGGACCCAGAAAAAAAAATATTTTCGGCCAGAAATTTGTCGAAAATTTTTGAAATTTTTTTGGTCATTTCAAAAGGACATACTTTCTAAAACATTTTCTCAAGCTTTATTTTTCACTGAAAGATGTCAATTTTCAGGAGAACACGAAAAACGTATTTTCTAAGATTGCCATGCATCGCTTTCAATGCAACCGGTAATTTAAACCAATAACCGGTAACAAATCCGATTTTATTTTTCCCCTTGAAATTCTGCCCAAGATTTTTTCTGTTTGTCGTTCATATCGACCTTTCTAAAATTAGAAATATGCCCGCTGCGCATTCTAGAGCCCGAAATTTCAAAAATATCATATGCACCAGTTTCGAACTATTTCACCGGTCATTTATACCCCTTTAGAAAAAACATGGGTATTTGACCTCAAAAGTGATTATCAAATTTTTACAAAAAATTGTAATTTGCACCCAAAATTTCTTTTTTAATTTTGAGCCCTGACAAAAGTGTTATATACTTGAGTTTTTCCAGCCATATACTGAAATACCTTTTGACCAATAAAAGTGTGAGACCTGGCATTCCCCTCGTGGATCCAAGAACAGTCAAATAATCACTGATTTCGGCATCAATCGATATAATTAAAGCTTGTCCAACCATACCATATCCTTTTCAAGATTTTATAAATTAAATAATTGGTAAATACCATTGGTTCGATTTTTTAGAAAGGTATTCTATATCAGTCTGGGTCAGCATACAAAACAACGTGACACTACAGGGTCGGTTTTTTGACTTCCGGTTTTTAACGGGCATTTACCAAAAATTAGCGTTTTTTCGACAAAAAAGTAACATCAAAAATTACTATACTCGAAGCTTGAAAAATTATACTATAGCTCAAAATTTCAAAATGATCGCATATACCAACTGGCTGATCTGGCCAAAATGAAATACCCTTCTAAAAAATCGCTTTCAATTTTATTTATTTCGAAAATCTGAAAAAATTGTAAGAGAAAAATACCTCCGACAGAAAATTATCTTCAAATTTCGAACCATATCAATTTCAAAAATAACATTCTGCCGTTTTGTCAAAGAACACAATACGGCTTTATAAACAAAAAATGTAGCCTACAGAAATTCAGCGAAATTGGACCCAAATATTTTATTTAAAAAACGGCATAAATTTCTAAAAAAATAAAAATTTAACCCCAATATTTTAAAAATCCTTTCCTTGATCTTGTTTTTTCAAGTCCAAAAAAGCATTTATCTGTTTTAGATAGAAGCCAAGCATACTAAGCGTTTCAATAACTGATTGGTCTCTCGGGTCCACTCTATGCCTAGGATCAAGTTGAAATATTTCTTCTGATTGGTTCCATTTGATATAATGCCCTGGGATATTTTCCATAGTGAACAAAGTATCCCTAAATAATTATTTAAACTAGATTTTCTGAATAATTTTTTTTCGAGAGATGTCAAAGCGTTTTAAAAATGACTTTAGAAAGGCCTTCAAAGAAATTATTTAACATTGAACCAATTTTGAACTTTTAAAACAGGTTCCAGAAGAATTTCAGTTCTTAATAAATATAAGTACTCTTGGTGTGTTCTAACACGGGATGAGTTTTCAATCCCGATCCCGCCCGGTCCCGAGTCTTATTTTTTTCGATCCCGAGTGTTATTGTTTTTTCATCTTGTGGGGCGATTTGTGGTAACCCACTTTATATGTATAAACTAACTGTAGTTGTTTCATAGATAATGCCCCCTCTGGATATCCCCCCCTGACTAGATAATGCCCCCCTTTTTGGGCATATTTGGGAAAAAGTAGCCCTTAAAGGGTATTTGGAGATAAAGGCTACCCCTTACTAGCTTTTGCCCCCTTTTTGGCCAAATCTGAAAAGGAGCATTATCTATGAAATAACTACAGTCGATACATATCGATTTTAATGCCCGACTTCATATAAAATCGTTTTTATTTTGATGAAGTACTTTTTCGCGACAAGAATTGCGTGATGTTTCGTAATTTTGATAATACTAAATGTAGATCATAGGCTACTTTACTTCAATTGTATTTCATTGGCCCGATTGTGTGCGTAGGTGATAAATTAGAGATCGTTTTTTGATTCAATATTATCAACAGTTACGTAATCATCACTCCATTCGTGTCCCGAAATGGTTTTTCACCAGAATAAAACCAAAAAAAGATTTTATATTAACTCGGGCATCGTAATCGATATTCAGAAGAATGTTTAATAAATAAATTTGCAGACACGCACCTTAATAGCTGTGCTTCAGTCAAAATTTTCCCACTTGAGGCGCCGATAAGTGATGATTCAACTGGTAAGATGGGTTTTGACCTTGAATTTGGATTTCTTGGGGTCGACTCGAATCTAGGACCAGATGGCGCAAAACTGTCTTGTCGATGATCTCCTCTGGGAGTTAAGGTATTCATAATGTCGGAGAAAATCGTTGAATTGTATCCAGTTGAGGTCATTTTACTTCCCGATTCTGGAGCTAATGGATCGACCATACTCACTTATATAGGAATAAATAATATTTTCAATCATTTATATAAATCGTTATAACGAAAAATTTCAATTTTAATTGCTTTCGGGTCAAATTTACAATTTTTGTTCTTTTGGAGTCCAATTCAAAGTTAAAAGCAATGCCGTCGTTTTTTTAGTAGTCGATTTACTTTATACACGTAATAATGTTGAAATTGAGAAACTTTTTAAAAAATCAAGTTCCGAGCTACCTATAAACCTTGTTTTGGTGATTCTGGGGTCATATTACATTTTTGAAAAAAGATTTTTGCAGATTCAGATTTAAAAAAAAATTCTCTATCGAATGATATGTAACACGACCCAAATGGGGTCAAATTACAAAATTTGACCCTGGAAAATATTCGCCGGAAAATTTCAAGTCTTTTCCAACTAAAATCGACTTCTTATCTACTATAGTTCTCCTGTTACCGATAATCCTTAGCTTAAACCGGTTAAGGGTACTGGTCAAGACTTAAGTGCGTTAGTTTATTTCAAGTACCAGCTCTCGAATGAGCCATCATACAACATCATGCTATTTCTAGTTTTTCAATTCATTCAATGCAACAAAAAGTACCACTAAAAAAACGACGTCAATCGTATTGGGTTCTGTTAATCAACCGTTTCCATCGATAGATGTTAAAATGAACTCTGTCACTTTTAGTTTATCCTAAAGAAGATTCAAAAAATCTAAGTTGCTTCAACCACACACTTGGTTACTGGTAACCGGTTTAAACCCAAAATTACCGGTTAAAATTTTGGCCGAAGCTTTTTTAGTTTGCAGTTGAATGCTCAGAAACGTTTTGTGACATCTCATACCGTACGTCTGTGGTGACTCAGTCAAATCTGTCGCACCTAAAAAAACTACAAATAAAATTTTAGATTTTTATTCCACAAGCTAAATGATAGTGCTACGAGATGGCTCATATATATTAGTTATAACTACTGTCGTATGCGTCTAAAAGGACAGAAATTTCTTTGTCGTTTTGTCCACCTGAAAACGTGCCGTTTTGTCCATTTAAAAAAATTTTCACTAAAAATGCTCTAAAAAATCGAAAAATAGCGCTAGAAAGCGGAGTAATTAGTCACCTGGTTAAAATTTTTTTCAGAAAAAAAGAAGATTTAAAAAAAACGTTGGAAATTTTTTTTAAAGGGTGTTTTTTGTTAAAAAATAGCATGATTCATCAAAAAAGGGGATTTTTCGTGTTGGGAACAACCACCGCAGGCTAGCTTAGAGCTAATATTTTGTCATTGCTAGATCTTGTGGTACTTGTTTTGAAAAATTGAGTGTCCGGTCTTTATTTTGGTTTGATGATTTTTGGAACTTTGGATTTTGAAATATTTTTCCAAGTATTTCGAAAATTAGGTAGAAAAAAATTTTTCAAACAAAATTTTTTTACGGGCGTCATGGTCAATTTGAAAAAAAACTCGAAAAACGACCAAAATTTTTTTTCATAATTTTTGTTTCCATTTTTCTATATATTATTTACCCCCAAGAAGTTTCAGAAGAATCTACCCATTATTTCTATAATTCGATATTAATGGTGGACATGCTAAGGTCGCTTTTTTTAGGTGTGCCACGCTAAGGGGTATCTGTTCTGAGAGAACCAGACTAGATAGCAACAAACGATTTTTTGCATCTGAATCTTAAGGGGATTGTGGGTGCAGTCGACCACGGTCGCAAATTCGGTATTTTTTCAATTGCGTCTGATCATCCAGCACCTCGGAAATCGTTTGCAATTAAAAAAAACACCAAATTATTTCTGAATATTTTTTTCTAGAACATTGAAATCGCTTGCTAACTGAAATGCCCGAATAATGACAGATGATCGAAAACAAAAAAACCCATTAGTGATCAATTTTCACGGAGATTCAGACCAAAATAAAATTGGAAACTTTTGACCAATATTCTAGAAAATTTCCAAAAAATATCGTTTCGGACTTGCATAAAAACGGAAAATAATTCTAGATATGGTATCATTTCAGAATATAAAAAACAACTCGCAAGAAAAAGTAATTCTAAATGAAAGTATTTCAATATGATAGTTGTTCAGATTTTTGCGCCTTTTCAATATTTCAATTTTTAGCCTAATCAATATAATAATGGCGCGCATTAAATCAGCATGAAATAGTGATTGCGAGAAATATAAAAAAAA
>SCLH01000048.1:89566-106676 GCA_004367855.1 Oikopleura vanhoeffeni | reverse complement strand
CCTCGCCACATCATTCAATTTTCAAAAGTCACTCCCAAAAAAAATTTCTGCTCCAGATATGTCTAGGATGCTAATTTTTTTCGCAAATCGTACTCAAAACACTTTTTTAAATCTTGGCTAATTTTAAATTTCAACTCCAGATTGGAGTCAAAAATTATTTCTTCGGAAGTAAGACTTAAGCGAAAAATCGCCTTCCAATCAACTCGTCATAAAATTTGAACCTTTTTTTCAGAAAAATTTTGGGTGATATTTTCAGATTCACATTGTAAAATAGAGTCAATAAAATAGAGTCAAATTACAATAAAAATTTGAATATTATAAAATTGAGTCAAATTTTAAAAGAAAATATCATTACAAATAAATTAAAAAACATAAAAATATTTATAGTAGGAGTCAAATAATAAAAAATGCCATAAAAAATCAACTTCACGTCCCTTTATGTTCAAGAAAAACAATCAAAATTGTATTGGCGAGATAAGAGTTTTGATAAGTGAAAAAAACTTAATCAAATGCTTTTGTATGTTTTCGAGAAGGGTACATCCGATTCAAGAAATTCCAAATGTATACTAGGGTCAATAAGTTGATACATCGCAATTTTTTTTTCGGTCTTCCAATCTACTAACCAGTTTACCGGAAATAAGGTAACTAGTTTTCGTATTGTGAAAATTAGCGTTTTTGGCAAATGAAATGCTCAGAGTATTTTTGAGACAGCCAATCATGTGACTGTAGTGTTATGCAACTGAAAATCCCTTTTCCACTTATCAAAACTTCAATCTCGTCATTCAAATTTGGGAAGGAACCGCAAAAATTTGGAGAATTACAAATACTTTAGTAGACAATTACTTTATTAATAGTAATAACTATTGAAATATTTTTTAGCACGTGTAATTCTGTCAAAATTTTTTCATTTGAATCTCAAATAAAATAGTGCTTTTCATAGGCAAAAACTACTTACTCAAAATATCCACATAAATGACCCAGCACCATAAACCAGGGACTATGCATAGTTTTTCTAGATCGCAAACAGATTCTACTGAAAAGAATCTTGAAAATAAACTTGAAATCTCAGCTTCGATTTCTTCACCTCCTCTACGTCCTTCGAACATTGGCGTAGCGTTGGGACTACAGTCAACGTTAAATTCCACTTTTCAGGGATAACAATGAAATTAAAATTAATTTCAACAGAGCCACGCTTTTCGCACGTGACCATGGCTTATGGAATAGTTTTTCATGACTTCTATAGATAGGATGCGCAGCGGGCTAATTTCTAACTTTTGAACGGTTGCTGTCAAAGAAAAACGAAAATAAAAATTTTGGGCGGAATTCAAAATAAAAAAATATTTTTTTTTTAAATCCGATTTTTTACCGGTTAAAAATTTTTTTTGTCTTTACTTTTTTCCTGTTCTCCTGGAAATTTGACAAAAAATTGGACCGGGGAAAATTTATTAAACAAATAATTAGAGTCCGACATTCCTAGGAAATGACCAAAAAAAGTTGTACCACTGCGCACCCTATCTATAGAACATATGTTCGTAGAGAGTATCGCCATCGTGACCTTCTCTGACGCCTTCTATTTTTGAATTATGTAAATATCATTATGGTTTTTAAAACCCCTTGTGAGTCAAAAAAAATGGACAAACGATTAGACGCACGAAAATTTTCAAATTTGTAAAAATGCGTAGATTATTGCTCAAAAAACGCAATAAAGACACTAGAACGTTCGCTCAGACAAATACGCAGATGGGGGTCAATATTGTGACACGTATAAAACATGTGTGCCACAGAGTGAAACTACACCAATAATGTAAAATCCCGTTCCTCTCCCTCTTTTTGGTTGACTAATTTCCGGTTTTTCTAATTCTGCTTTAATTCCCACTAATAACTCAGTAGAACCCAACCGAATTCTAGAACTTCCATTTGTAGTGGCGATACAATCTGTTTCCATTTCTATAATTCTAAAATCTGAACATGTTCTTCCATCGGTTCTGATATCCTCATTAACTCCGCCAATTATAAACTTTTTTTCCGCATCGGAAATTAATCCATACAACGATAACGCCATTTTCTGAAAAAATTGGGGTTAAATTTCATTTGAAAGTTTAATTATATTTGAATATAAACAGGAATATATGATAGTTTAGGTCATTTTTTAGGTGCGACAGATTTGACTGTGCCACCACAGAATAACCGTATGAGATACATGTATCACAAATGCGGTTTTCGCATTCAACTGGAAACTGAAAAATCTCGGATCTAAAATGTATTTCAAATTTTTCGAGATTTTCAAATCACCGGAAACAACCCAATATGTGTATCAAATGAAACAAGAAGAAATTCTAAGAATAATTACTGAAAAATAAAATTCCAGAAATAAAGTTTTCGTGAGATTTTTAATTTAATTCTTCGATGATTTTGATCATTTGTCTACTAAGATAGTATAAAACCGGAAGTCAAAATGTGTGATGTCAAAATATTCTCCCTGAAATTTAACCGATGTAACATTTTTTGCAGGAGCATTTTTCCTGTTGAATGCAAAAAACCGTCTTGTGATATCTTATACGGTTCGTTTGTGTTTTAATTAAACCATAAAACGATAACGACAATTTCTGAAAAATAGGGGTCAAATTACATTTAAAAGTTTAATAACATTTGACTATAAACAGGAATATTTGTAACAGCTATTTAGATTGAGACTTAGAATAAATACATGTAATATAATAGTTTTGATGCACCATGGGTAGGGAAAGAAATCGAGAAATTAGAAAAGAAAAAAAAGAGCTATTTTTGGTTTTTTGACATTTTTACAAGTAAGAATACCAGATTTTACTTTATAGTCTTTTGAGTCTCAAGGGTTCTCGCTGCGCACCCTAGCCATGTGGTTTATTTATAAAAATAAAATATAATTTATACCAAATTAGGCATCATGAATTTGATGATTATAATATTCTAATAATATAAATAATAAATATCGTATAGAACAGAGTTTTTGGTGTCAAATTACTAGAATTTAAAATTGTGAATCCTGATGTAACACCAAATTTTAAAAATGGATCATCAGTAATGTTTTCAAAAAATTGATATTGGTTGAAAAAATAAGGTTTGAATTCGGTTAACTTGCATATTTTTGTACTGCGTAGTAATTTTGATAAAAACAGTGTTTTTTATACAGCATGTAACGTTTTTGCTCCCATTTTGCATAATTTGCTATCCGCCAATGATAAGGATCAATTTTGGCAAATACCTACGTCTTTTCCAGATTGAACCAATCAAAACAGTGAAATTCAAAATTATGCAAATTGGAAAAATGGGAGCAAAAACGTTACATGCTGTAGTTTAAAAACCCTCAATTTTTGAAAAAAAACTAAACACGAAAATCTACTGTATTGAAGTAGGTAGCTTTCATAGTCGATATCGACAAAACAGGTTTTTGTATACAAAAGTAAATTGTGATTGTGTCAAAATACAAAATTTCAAATGAAATTTGACACCGAATGAACATTTTTCGTGCTTTTATGCATACTGCTGCAAATCAGTCAGATTCCGATATATCTGATTCTTCACTGGTTTCATCTTTTTGAGTTTTTTCTATAATTTTGGAATTAAGATCAGATAAATGATTTAAAAACTGGTAATGATCATCTTGTTCGCACAATTCCGATCCTTCTGGATCAAAATCGTCTTCTCTTCCGATATTAAAATCTGTCGAAAATTGATTTCGTTGAACTGAGTGTTTTCGCTGCAATTCTAGAATCGCCGCTTCCATTTGCTCCTCGAAAAGTATCGAATCGCTCGGTGATTTGTCGCTTTCGTCGGGCTCCCCAAAATTGTAATCTGTAACACGGTTGAAAATAGTTTCTTTTGAGGGGACGTTTTCCAGAGACCAGGATTTTGAAAAAAATCGTGTTATAGCGTGACAATCACGCAGGAGAAATTTTAAGGCATTTGGATGTTCTCTAAAAATTACGTCATGATTTGAACAGACAATGCAAAAATAGAGGCAACAAAAATATATGTATTATAAATTGTAGTATATAGTTCCCCCAGAGAGTGACGTTTTTCCTCGCTTTATGAAACGTGTTTTGTCTCCTGCAAAAAGGATCTTATTCGCTACAGGGATATGACTTTGAACGGACAAGGTCGGGTGTCAAAATTTTCGCCAACCGACTTTATACGGACAGGCAAACTCAATTTCCGTTGGGATGTTGGGTATACAATAAATATTTCTTCCCTGGGCTGATCGTTTTTTATCAATTTTCACCTTAAAAAGTCGGTGAAAGTTTATAATTTTACGGAGAGCCTTTGGGCTTAAATTTATAATTTCGCACGATTTTTCGCAAACAAACAATATCTTCTAACATTTTTTTTGACAATTTTTCCTTCGGAATTGTCCGTTAAAAGTCGCTTGGCGAAAATTTTGGGCTCAACCTGGGCCGTCCGGGTTGTCCGTTTTAAGGGGGTGCCATAAACTGGCAGACTGGAGTCAATATCACTTTCGAAAATAATAAGTCATTATACTTTTTTTTATGCTTATCATAGTTTGCTGAACTGATATAAATATGTTTTAGCTTAATAAAATTATTTTTTATCCATTTTAGGAAAGATTTGAGTTCGAGTTTTCATTCTTGAAATCGTAAAAATTTCAAAACATTATGAAAATTTTCCGCATTTTTCGTCTTAATTTTTTCTGATTTTTATTAAAATATGTGGGTAAAAACAAAAGAAATAGCCACTTTAACTTTGTTCATAGATGCCTACATATTTTCTGAGAGCTGTTTGAAAAATCATAAAATTTTTCATTTTTTGTCGACTTTTTTAGAAATATTATGAAAATTTTCCGCAAATCAAGACCATTTATTAGTGGTTTTTTGAATTCTTCATAAAAAACCAGGCAGAATCACTTATAAAATGTTCTGGTATCTATTTAATTTCGTATGTCAACTAATGGGATGGTCGCGCGATTATCATTTCTAAACTATTGATGAAATTTACAACACTTACTTGCACAACCGGTGAGTGCCATTTGGCACTCAATTTAAAAAAAAATCATTATCGCAAAAAATTCCCAATAAAATTTTGGGTGTTATTTCTTTCGATAGTCAGGAGATTTTTTAATATCAAGACGCAATTAAAGGTCAATTTTTATCTCAAAAAAAGTTGTTTTTCTCTACTTTTGGCCATTTTTCATGGAAAATTTTTTTGATATTGAGTAAATTTTTAATGTGCAGAATTAAAACAAGACTTTTCAGCGCATAACACCCGACAAAGTCGCGTAATCGATATCGCTTTGAAAAAATGTACCAATCTTCCGGACTTATGGCACCCCCTTAAAGTCAAATCACTGTCTGTATGTCCGACTATCTACCACAACATTTTTTGATAAAAACAGTTAACTTTTAGTTAACTAAAAATCGATCCAGTTTTTCTGAAAGCTCGTGTGGAGAAATTTCTGGGAATTTACTTTAAATGTCTTTAATTCGATTTATGTACAGTAGAGTGCGTTTAAACGGACAGTTTGAAACGGGCCCCGTATTCTTGTGGTCGGTCGCATAAATGAGCGGGGCTGTCGCTTTAAACACACGCTGGCAGGAATTTTTACGCCGAACACATCCTAACTACCTGCCCGTTTAAACGCACTCTACTGTACAAATGTAGCAATTGCTTTCATGATTTACATGTGAAAAATTACCTGTTAACAGCTTGCGAAACATCTATAACGTAAACCCGTTTTTGATAATAAAGTAAATTGAATTCCGAAAAATCAGCATGCACTAGTTTGGCTTTATTCCACATATTCTTCATGATATCTTAAAAAGTTTCATCAATAGAAAAATACTTCTAGGACTCTTTAACTTTGATTTTGATAAAAAAGTTTTTTTTTAATTTCGCATTTCCCAAAAAATATCCGATTTCAAAAGAAGAGTCTCTTTTGCGTAATTTTCTAGTATTAGTCTAAAAATATCGCCAATCCGTTTTTGTATCATTTACCCAAGTGAATTTGTGAAACATATTTTTTTTTGTATTTTTCTAGGTCAACCGGGTTTTTCGTTAATGTTGGTAATAGATTAACAGTAGCGTACAAAGAAAAAAAATTTGCGATTAATTTATTTATAAACATAAATTATTTTTCGAAAATTACCATGTTTCGCATTGGAAAAACCGGCCATTTTAAAACTCAACCTGTACAAAAAAACGTTTGTCGATTTCAGTAATTAAAGCTCAGAAGAGTGAGGTTTTTTTTAAACTAGCTCAGCAAAAAGTATTTTTCTATTGACGGTAATGTAACATTATATTAATTTGTAATTTGACTCCAAATTTTGTACTCTGATTTGGTGTCAAATTTTTTAAAAAGTTTATCATATATTATTACCTATAACTTGCTCTAAAATTTCATTTTTTGTTTTTTCTCGATTAATTTCTGCATCTTTCAATCTCACAGCTGGCACTCCATTGTCACCAATAAATCTCATAAATAAAACATGTTTTTTAACCGTGACCGGTTCTGGACAGGCAATACCGGCTCGATTTAATAGTTTGAGGTTTGCGAGTTCTTTTTCGCACCACATACGGATCATTTTACGAGGATTGATTTTCTTGAATTTATCTTTAAATCGATAATCTTCCGCAATGTAGTCTTCGCGGTTTTTAAATTCGTTGAGAGTGGTTTTAAAGACTTTAATAGGGTCAAAATTTAGGTACCTTTTTTTAAGGCGCCCCTCTCTGCAGCAAAAACCGTAGTAGCTATCAAAAAACAGTTTTTTGCATCGTGTAGCCAGCGAAAATTTAACTTCACAATTTTTTTAACGATTTTTAGACTCTACCGGTTCACCGGTAATTGGCGGTTTAAAGAGAACTACTTATAATCTAAACCTAAAATATTATTATGGGGTTAACTTTTAAAAATAAAATTTCTGGCATTATATATTTTGACACTCGACACCACTTGGTGGTGTAAAGAGCACTATTGAATCTCGGCACTGGAATATCATAGAGACCTGAAATTATACTTATGGGGGTAACTTTTCAAGTGAAAAAAAGTTACCTTAGCTATAAATGCGTTGGGTTTTCGAACTCTCTTTCATGATAGCCTCGTTAAAACAAAATACAAAAAATGAAAACACTGCGGTTAAATCCGTGATCACAAGCTTTCAAAAAATTGCTCGAGATTTATAGAAACTGACTTAAAAAGAGCCCTAGGGTCCGTTTTTTAGATAGATCAAAACGGCATTTGGGTCATAATAAAACTTTTTATTTTACGTTACGCTGCAGCGCCGGTTTTTACATTTGTCATTTGCCAAAAATTATAGTTTTTTCGCCAGAAAAAAACATCGAAAATTACCAGTTAAAAATCGGAAATTGAAAAAACGGCTCTGCAGTAACACGTAGCTTGAAAAGTTATATTATGGCCCAAATTTAAGTAAGAATGTACCAGTAAGGATCTCATCAAAATAAAATACCCTTCTAGAAAAATCGAACCTTTCGTTTTCCATATATGGAAATTTTTTTATAATTTTATTTTATATGGGAAAAATGTTTAAAGATGTTATTAAAATAAAAAGAATTGGACCCTTGACCTTTCACAGCCATTTCTGCTGGGAGTGGCTCAAAATAACCAACGGGTGGTTCTGTGCCACCCGTAGCGTGAATCACTACTGCTTCTTTTCCAGTGGCAATAATACCTCCATAGGATTCTACCAGCGAAACGTTGATCGCTTTTTGAAGCATTAAACGGGTTTGTTCATCCATCGCACTTTCAGCAGTAGATTTCTCCTTTTTCTCACCGTGACGTTTCATACGTTTTTGGTCTTGTTTTATGTTAATTATAAAAGTTTAATTTTGATGAGAAAATAAAAATAACTCGGATTTACACAAATTTTAATTTTTTAAGGGGGCCGTCATGAAAAAAGCGATTTCTGAGGTCAAACATCTGGAATACTCCACATTGTAGAACCCAATAGACTATTGGCAATAGTGCTATAAAAGTGTAATATTTGAACGAAAAGATCAAATCCTGCAAAATAATTGAAGATCACTGATTGATCGACCAATCAGGAACGAGCTTCAAAATAGAGTGATATTTTATCTTGAGTGGGGTACTGGTCGCTGGTTTTATGATGCATGTTGGGCATTGAAATTGCTCCAAATTTATTTGGGGTGATAACAAAGTGTATATAAGGAAAGCAAAATCACATCCAATCAGAGACGCGTATTCAACCAACGCTATAGCGCGCTATTAGCGGTGGGCCCCGAGTGGGGAGTACCGACTAATTTATCAAAGTATTTTTTTCAAAAGAAAGTTAAAAAATAACGTTTGCTTAAATTTAAACACTAAAACTTCAAACTATCACCTTGACGTAAGCCAACAAGAGACGATAAGCTGGGGTTCACTGGGGAAAATTAGTTTTCACATTTTTCGTCATTTTTTTCAAACTAATTTGTTTTCATAATCTAGCAAATTTTGTTGTGAGTACGGTCGTTATCAAAAAAAATCTAAAAAATTAAGTTTATTTTCATTAAAACTGACAAAAAGTGCTAAAAATTAGGGTTTTTAAAAGTCACTTTCTGACCACCGATTTTTTTTTGCTCGGAATGATTTTTTCAGTGGCAAAACTCCCTGATAGCAAAGAAATTTGTATCACAGTTTAGTCTGTAGGGTTCCCGCTGCGCACCCTAGTAATGTAACATCATGCGCAGGTGAGGGTTAAATATAAAAAACGGATATTATTGGCATAAAAGTTAAAATTCACAGGCAATCGTTTGTTCAAAAATCTGCCTGTGGTTTTTTTATCTTTCTTTCGTTTCGATTTATGCTAATCCTTTTTCAAGGTCAAAGACTGAACATCAATGGTTTTAGAAGGTTTTACCCATTTGATAAAAAACGAGCTCATGATAAGTATAGATTTATTTTTTATCATTTTAGCATTTTCTCTACCTTCAGTTATCACAATTATGACGGTTTTGCTAGTAAGATTTTCTACGCTACAATACGCTTTTATTATTATTTTTTATTTAGTACCAATATCGGAGAATGAGAACAACGGGATCGTACACGCCGAAAAAACTAGAATTGGAAAGTCAAGTTTATACCTTCTGTGGACACATGATTCCTAGAGAAGTTCTTATATAAATTTACTTATAAAAAAATCAGTGAAACAAATGAGTTAGTTTAATTTTCCAGGAAAAAATATAGGTTTGAAAAATGGGTTGGCAGTAAAACGGCAAAAAATCACTATTTTGACATTTTCGGTCTAGAAAACTTTATTTTTTCAAAAAATATTGGATTCATGTAGTTCAGAGCGCGATTTAGCGCGCCTTTTTTGAGAAAAATCTTCTTTTGGTGAAACTTTCAGATTTTGTCCGTCCATAAAGTTTTTTCAAGTTTCTTTTTGGATCTAAATCGCGCTCTGAAGTACACTTAACAAATAATTTTTGGAAAAATTAAGTTTTAAGACCGAAAATGCCAAAATAGTGTTTTTTCCCTTTTCGTTTTTTGCCGTTTTACTGCCAATCCTCAACGAAAATTGAAAAAACGGCTCTGCAGCGAAAATATATTTAGCATGTCACATTTTTGAATTTACAAACACGGATAATCGGTGTCAATCAGTTTCGAGCAAAATACTAAGATCGCAAGCTCAAATTTGACGTGATGAATTTTTTTTGAGAAAGTTTAAACAATAAGGCCCGGAGGCGAGGGTTTTTTAGGGAAACCAGCAATCGGAGCGAATGTTCTCGAAAACGGTTTATCCGATTCAAGAAATTCTAATTGTATCTCAGAGTGAATAAGTTGATACGCGACAACCATATAATTTGAGACCGATCTAATGACTGGTTTACCGGTAATAAGCGAAAACACCGGTAAATTTTCAGTTTGTAGAGAACTGAGGCAAGTAATATAATCGAAAATATAGTTGTAGGGGTAACTTTTGAAGAGAATTTTTTTGGCGTTTTCGAGAACCGTTTTCAATGAACCGTTTGTGAGAACATTCGCTCCGTTTCTCTAAAAAAACCCCGCCAGATAATTTTTACAAATAAATATATTTTAAGTTTCTTCTCGTTATCATGGAAAAATATCAAAAATGAATTCTGAATTGAAATTTGACACCAAAAATAAAGGATCCAGATCATTTTACAAAAATATTTTTTAATCGGAAAAACTTAAATTTTTTCCGGTTGAAAATGATTTGACATTTTACAGCACACGAAAAAACGTATTTTTTACTTATTTTAATCTCTTTCAAAATAAAAAAATGCTAATTAATACAATTCCTTTAAATGCCGATCGTTTTAGTTCATTATAAATCTTGTTGCTCAGTGGCATTTTGCTTGTATGTGCATCGCCACAAGGAAAACTCAAGGGCATGTTATCTGTAAGTTTCTGTGAATTTCTATGGCCTGACATTTCTGCATCATGTTTGGTCAAAATTTGACCATTGACGGTGGCGTAACCACATCCTCCCATGGTTATTGCTTTGTCAAAATTGCGAATCATTTCCGCTTGTTCGTCCCTGACCTCGTCGCCGTCGGGGCCCAAGTCTTCCTCGGAATCCAGGCAAACAGGGATTGGCTGGTTGTTTCCTCTACTACCTTGTGGCTGAGCTGTATAAGGATCAAAATTTGAAAGTTTAACAACGCTATAGGTCGTATAGGGTATTTTTAAAGGTCATTTTCGTTTTCCCTGATATCGATTTACCCTAAAAATGTTGAAATTGAGAAACTTTTGAAAAATTCAAGTTCCGAGCTAGCTATAAACCTTGTTTTGGTGATTCTGGGGTCATATTACATTTCTGAAAATATTTTTGGCAGATTTCAAATTCACAATGAAATTCTCTATCGAATGATATGTAACATGACCCCACATGAGTAGGATCAGTAACCGGGAGATTTATCTGCAAACTAAACCCTCAGCACTAATTCTTTGAGTTTATATGGTTAAACTTTCTCAACAAAAAATGATTCCGACCATGAAAAAATTTTTGGAGCCACCTGGTGGTTCAACATGTGAGTATTAAAAAACACCTTTTGGGCTTTAAGGCGCTTTAAAAGGTTGAATTATATCATTCATTTTATGTTGTTATGACACGGGATCGCGCCCGGAAAACATTTAGCTATACATGACAAAAAAAATTTAATTTCGAAACATTTGTTTTTTTTGGTCATTTTGAAGGATTGGATGAAAAAATGCGTAGGCGGAACGACCGAAAACGCAATTGATATAGGCCAACATCTCGTGCGAGCCAATTTTATTGTATTTTTCGACCTAAAATTTTATTTGCTATCCGATAAGCATAATTTTAGGATGTGAGCAGGCATGAGCACCTACTTCAATTGTTAATTTAACAATAAAAATGCCATAAACATTATAAAAACGTTCGAAAAAAATATTTTTTTCAAAAATATTTTTTCAAAAAAATCTCTCAAAATTCTGCACAGTGCCTTATCACCATTCGTCAATAAACTAATAAGTTTAAAAAGTCGATTTTCGGCCCGGGGTACTGACCCTACACATGAGTCATTTGTAATTTGACACCCAAATGGGTCATATTACAAAATTTGACCCCTGAAAAAAGTTCAGAAAATTTGAAGACGAAGGTAAAAAATCAGTTTTAATATCACCAACAGTGACCGAAGAAACCGACAATCTTAGATTTAACCGGTAATTACCGGAATACTGGCATCCGGTTCAAAAATCGAAAGAGCGTCATGCAATGTATCAAACCATTGACTCTCATGTATTTTTGGATTTTCAAAATCGGTTCATCCATCTTCGAGAAAACTCGGTGCAACTGAACCGACTGAAAATGGCTCCTTTTAAAAAACAGCCGCCTATCTGAAAATGCGAAGTAAAATTGAGAATCAAATTGGCAATTGATTAAAAATGACAACCAAAAAAATAATTTTTGGAATTTTTAGCTGGAAAAATGGCGGACAAAGTTTGAATTAACGTTTTAGGCATGAGCGCGAAATTTATTTGTATAGTCAACTTGAAAAACGAAATAACCCAGTGCCAGTCCCCTAGGGTAAGGGTAAACACAACGCAGGCCAAATTCAAAGCATATGCGAAGCATATGCTGGAACCAAATTTATGGTTAATTTGTATCAGGGATATCCAAAATGACAATTAAAATGTGCCAAAGTGACCACAAAAGCCGCTGAAGAGCAAATGCGAAGCATTTTGCTAGACTATTTTTTTTGTGGGCCTAATAAGTTTAATTTGTATCAGGGAAGTCGAAAATGACACTTAAAATGTCCTAAAGTGACCACAAGAGCCGCTAGAGGCAAATGTAAGCATTTTCGGGCTATTTTTTTGTTAGCCTATTGAGTAAACATTGGTTTTAGGAAAGGTCGAAAATGACACTTAAAATGTTTCAAATGATACAAGAGCCGCTAGAGAGCAAAATGAGGACACATTATGAAACCTGGTTGATCGAAATTGAGTTTCAAACTTATCAAATGTACACACATTTGATGGGAAGGTGAAAATCCTCACAAATAAGTTATAATTAATTTCATATTCTCTATGAATCTTCAAAGGTCGTAGAAATAAGCTCCAGAATATCAAAAATATATCTCGGCATTAATTAGTGTTTTAGAAGAATTTTAATCATGCTTTATTAATAAAGTATAGAATGCGGAAAACATTTTTTACAAATAATCTTAAAACAAGTCAAATTTAAAAAAAAATTTTAGAAACTCGTGCCCCAGTATACACAGGATAAACCGTGCAAAACTTGTTTGTCAGGAAAAAAATAGGGTTGGGGTGAGAAGATTAGGGTTCCGTAGGAACGCCTAGCTCTTATGCACCAACCCTAGTTTTTTTTTGACAAAAAGTTTTGCCATGCCCCGAGTGTACACTAAAATTTTATATGTTACACTAATACTAATCCTATCTTGAAAGTATTAGAATTAGGGTTAGGTAAACTCGTGTCAAGTGTACACGGTATAAAACGCGCAAAGCTGTTTCTTGGGAAAGGCTAGGGTTAGGGTTAAAAAATAGGGTTGTGTTCCGCAGGAACAAGACCATATTTTTTAACAATAACCATAGACTTTTCCGAGAAAGTTTTGCGATGCCATGAGTGTACACTTTAATAGTTATTTTTCTATTAACGAGCAAAATTTTACGGTTAAATATTTTTTTAGGTAAGGTGTAGCCTAAGTGTACAATATAAGTATAGTTTTGACAGCCCCCGGCAGGGCCCGCCGGGAGGCAAAACTATAAATTGTGTCGAACTCCGAATTTAGATCGATATATTTTAAAAAGAAATATTTTTCGAAAATAACCATGTTTTTTTGTATGATGTACTCACGTAAAATTTTTTGCCATGCCCCTTAGTGTACACAATTATCTTTCTAAAACAATTGTCCTCTCGCCTGGGAGGACATGGCTATCTTAATTATTGATTAAAGAGAGAAGCCTTATAAAAAAATCTACAATTTAATGAATTTTAACAGAATTTTTTTTAATTTATTGAAAATTGCATTTGAACGGTTTCTTCCATGAGAATCATATTTTCTTGCCTCAATCCTTGTTTTTTAACATCAAAGTGTTTGTCACGCCTAAGTGTACACACTATACATACAACAGCCCATGGCAGGGCCCGCCGGAGGCATTACTATTTAAAACAATGTCGAAATAAAAAATTTAAATCGATATATTTATGGGAAAAAAGTATTTTATCGAAAATTCCCAAGGTAACTTTTTTTTTAGGACCCCCCACAGTTTTTCCGGTGCATTTGAGAACGGAACGAGAGATAATCACAAACGGATTTCGGTGCCCAACAGCAAGGGATAAATAAATGACCAAAATTTTTTGATTTTCCCACGGATGTCCGGTGATACCGGAAATTGACCGGTAAAAATTTGAACGTCGGTCTTGCGAAAACCATGTTCTTCGAAGCCAATTTTCCCAACACTTTGTACAACTTTTTCTCAAATTTTTTTGGTGAAATTATTTTGTCATATGACACCCCTTAAAGGGGTCAAATTACACTTTTTCGTATCTCTTAATATAGGGAACCTATGAACCTGAAAATATATTCACCTGTGTAGTTTTTTTCAAAGAAAAAATGTTTGGCAGTAAAATTTTGGTCATATGACACCTAAAGAGGGTCAAATTAACACTTTTTTTCGTATCCTCTTAATATAGAGAACCTATGAACCTGAAATATAATTCACCTTGTGTAGTTTTTTCAAGAGAAAATGTTTGGGCAGCAAAATTTTTGTCACATGCCACCCTTAAAGGGTCAAATTACACTTTTTGTGCATCTCTTAATTTAGGAAACCTGTGGACCTGAAAATATACTAATCTGGGTAGTTTTTTAAGAGAAAATGTTTGGGCAGTAAAATTTTGTCATATGACACGCCGCAAAAGGGTCAAATTACACTTTCGTATCGTATAATATAGGGAATCTGTGGCTTGAAAATTATCATTATGGTTAGTTTTTTGACAAAAAATGGGTAAATTACAGTTATTCCATCTTTTAAACAGAAAAGATCTTGTGACAATGAAAATATGCTTACATTGGTAGTTATTTCAGGATAAAGATATTTAAAAAATGTGTGTTATATGCCACTGCAAAAGTTTCAAACTAAACGTTTTATGCATATTTTAACTCAAAGGATTTCGTTGGACACTTCTCCAAAGAGGTCAAATAAACTTGGGCGGTTAATACTGAATATGATGAATCAAATTTTCTAGAACTGCAATTCAAGTTACTGGCAATTGATTTTAAAAAATAATAAAAAAATTTTACAGTTAGTTCAAATACTAGCGAGTACGAAATTTTGTATTTTAGGCATCTTAGATATTAATGAAAAAAACGGCTAAAGAAATAGTAAAGGAAAACATGTGGAAGGTTTTAAAGAAATTTTGGACTGAATTTGATCAAAAATTTATGGCAAGTGAACGAGTTACTGTCTTGTCAGAAGATTGATAATTAATTGAGTATGGGACCTCATGGATCCAATTACCAGCACAATATCCTGATGATTTGGGTTGAAGTCCCTGTACGCTACCCTAGCAATGGCCCTGGAATTCCGAGAAGTAAAATCCGCTTAGGATATTGATTTTCACTCAAAAAGAAGAACTCAACTGTTTCTGAGACCCTGGTAATATTGAAAAATCAGAGAATTATGTGAATTAACTGAAATAGCACACAGGTACATCAGAAAGTGTAACATTTTTGGTTTGAAAAAGTTTTGGTCGTTTTTTTTCTCGTAATTTTGTTTTACAAAAAGCAGGAACATTTACCAATTTGAAGAAAAACTTATTCCTAGAAAAAACCTTCTCTTTTCCAGCAGTCAATTTTGAAAATATGACGCTGCACTATATGTATGGATCTCCACCTCGAATGCAGACGAGAAGCCCATTGTGAATAATGCAAAATGCGTACGAGATGATTTGCCAAGGCAAACTCCGTTTGTTTTAGTATATATAAGTTAGTCAGCAATTAGCCGATGCATAATTCCCGTCAAAATTTTAGCAATATTTGCATCGGGTTCTCGTCTGTCATTCGAAATCTTTTGTGATACATAACTTCTCGTTTAGGGTGAACAGGTGAGAAATTCCTGTGGCTTCTCAATGGCTTGGACACACACAGGTTTATATTTAAAAAGCCATGATTGGATGTGCCTGTTCGAGAATTTCTGAGTAAATTCACGATAGATTTGGTTAGTAAAAGTGTTGTAGCATATTATAATAAGCAACATTTACCCTCACCTGACGTACCAAACACTTCTGACCATGACAAGCGCTAGTGCTGTGGCATCATCACAGTGGAGACTGTTTTTGGAAATCGTTTTTAAAAACTGAAAAATTGGATCGACCCAAATTCAGCCATTCGGAACTTGCCAGCCTAGGCTTTTGTGAAAAGCCCGGAAAAGTTTTAAATTGTGAGACAAAGGGTTCGAAAATTTATGCGATTTGTCAATTCAGGGCTCACTTCCGCCGTGGCGGAGAGCGCATTCTTGTGATAATACGCTACGTGGAGGATACCCCTACGACAAAAAAGTTTTCCCAGATTAGGGTTTTACATAATATTCCGGACCCAAATTAGTGCATGGAGGGCGAATGTTCAACTGTAAAGAATAAAGAAGGCGAAAATTGTGCCTCGTTAAAATGAACGGGACTCTTTCGTGATTATGAAGACTGTAAACAAGAAATGATTCGATTATGGAATTGTTGGTCCTGGATTTGTGAGGTCGTCTATCACAGTTTGTTAAAAACCGATACTAGTTTCAGAACTTTTTATTGGTTAACGGCCCAACACTTTGCTTCTGTTGTACACTGGACTGTCACCCTTGAAGCTAAAACAGAGACCATATAGTTGAACAAAATAAGATTACGCTTTTCCGAATATTTTTCCCAGAGATTAAAAAATTGAATGTTCAAAAATTTGAGGTTTTTTTCATAAACTTAAAATAAGCGGAAATTTTCGAAGAATTTTAGGGAGTAAATTTTGTTAATCATGGACACCACGAGGTCAAATTTTAAAATGACTCTTTTTGGGCCATATTACCATCAAAACAAAGCAATTTCTCGAATTCTATTATTCGAAATATCTCAAGAATGAAAAAATACCGCCTTTGAATTCTACTTTAAAACATTGTTTTTAGTAAGGTCATTGCGAAGTTTTCTTGGGTGGGTGTCCGATCTAGTGGTGCGGAAAAAATTTTTTAACTCAGATCGATAATTATCAGCTCATTTATTTATCATTCTATTTGTCATCTTACTGGTCGAAAATTTTTCATAAAATTGCGGCAAAGATAAAACCAATGGGAAATTACTTATCGGGTTTTATCTTCCAATAATTGTGAACCTTGGGGAGTGTGTTGATTATGCCCAAAAAAGGTTTGTTGCCGAACATTTTCTCTTGAAAACTAGCCAGGTAGTATATTTCCATGTCACAAGTCTTCTCGGTTTAAAGATGCATAAAACTGTAATTTGACTCTTTGCGTCGGTGTGTCATATAACACAAATACATTACTGCCAAACATTTTCTGCTCAAAAACTACCCAGATTAGTATATTTTCAAGCTCCACAGATTCCCTCTATATTAAGAGGATACAAAAAGTGTAATTTGACCCCTTTAAGGGTGTCATATGACAAAATTTACT
>SCLH01000048.1:68673-83649 GCA_004367855.1 Oikopleura vanhoeffeni | reverse complement strand
TTTTATGAAAATTGTTTTTTTAAATGTTTGAAAAAATCCCGGTTTGTCCGCTCAGACTCACTGTTAACCGGATTTTCAGAAAAAATGCGTAGGTTTTGCCCGTTTTGTCGGCTTGGCCAAAAACCACAGTACATTGAACCTTGATAGAAATTAACTAAACTTTTTTGGAATTCTAGGGCGACATTTCTTGCACAATGACAAGGCTGATATAATATCAGTGATATTTCTTGCATAATGACTTTAAGATCATTTACCATCATAAAGAAAAATTGTGGCTAAAAAAGGCTTTAAAAATAAAAAAATAGCGTTAGAGAGCTAAAAATACAAGCCAAATTTTCGCACGACTTAGGCGCACCTCTTGAAAAAGTTTGATTTTAATCAGTCAGCTGGGTAAAAACAAATTAATTTAAAAGTAAAATTCCAGAAAAAGTTTGTAATGTTTTTATGAATTTTTCTTGAGGCACCTAAGAAAATAGCCGAATTTCTGTCATTTTGTTGCCCTAAGTGGGTTTTAAGTTGCTCCGCGGTTTCCCGGCGTTCTGGTATTTGAAAACCCCATGAATTCCTATATGGGATGTAGAATTTTATTCCGCGTCTTCCGGCTGACACACACGACAGTATTATTTTAAGCGTATTTCAGTTAAATACCTTTTTTCTTCTTGTGCAATTTGTAAGCTATTTTGCATTGCCAAAGCTATTTCTCGGTCTTCTTTTGTTTCAATGTGATCTACTAGTTGCTCTGTCATTACGTCTCGTAGACTCGCCGCTTCAACCTTTTTCGTCGTTTTCCATGGTGACGACATTTTTAACGATATCGACTTTCTACAATTTCACTGAAAAGCTTGAGAAGATTATATTACATGATATCGATTACGATGCCCGAGTTCATATGAACTTATATATAATTTTTTTTCCTGGTTAAAAACCATTTTGGGACACGAATCGCGTGCTGATTACGTAACTGTTGATAATATTTAATTACAGTATTTAAGATTTTTGCTCCTACTTTTCCAATTTGGACAAATCTGAATACCACCGTTTTGATTGGTTCAATCTGGAAAAGACGTAGGTATTTGCCAAAATTGATCGTTCTCAATGGCGGATAGCAAGTTAGCCAAATTGGAAAAATAGGAGCAAAAATCTTACATACTGTAAGTATTATCAAAAATAACGTAACATCACGTGATTCTGGTCTCGAATTAGTTCTTCACCAGAATAAAAAAAATGCGATTTTGTATGAACTCGGGCATCGTAATCGATATAATTTAGTTACAAGGAATCATAATTTGTTTAACTCCACACACGACTTCAAATTAAAGCCCAAGGCGTTCTTATCACTACAAAATTCTTGAAATTTACCTCAAATTTTTCTTAAAAGTGCTCCAGCAGAATTTTTACTTTTTCAAACGTCTCTCAAGAACAAAATTAAACAAGGAAATTTCTGATTTTGCACAGAAAAGAGATAAGAGATTTTAACTGAACTTATTCATTTTGAAAATTATTATTTTAATAAGGTGATGTGACTGTGGAAGTAGAGCTTTAAAAATAATTATCGATTTTTCTGAATTTTAGGGCATGCTGTTCATTTAAGTTATCACGGACCATAGTTTTAAATTTTTGCGAAGGTGGATCTTAATCACTTGTGGTTAACATTGACCCTTGGTTTATGATATTGTTTCCAGAAAAACCGATGATTGCGCATTTTTTTCTCTTTAATAATTCCACAGTAGAGTGTATTTAGTAAGTCACGTCCTAAGATTTTAAAGAATACTTTTCGTAGGAAGTACTTTTAAAATAATTAGGACACGTCCTACTAAAGACACTTTACTGTAGCTCTTGAGGGCAGTAATAGGCTGAAAATCGATAATTTCGATTTTTTGAAAATAAAGAAGAATTTTGTTGTGAAAAAATAGATTTCAGATACAACTGTAACTAAAAATTAGTCTTTTTTCATAAAAATATCGAATTCACTTTTTTCTTATAAATTGAGCTCGAATTTACATCAATATCATATTTTTCCGAAAAAAATATTTTACAGCCATAAAGATAACGATTTTTTGCCCTTTTACTGCCAACCCGATTTTTTTCTTCCATTTTAAGAGACGTTTGAAGAAGTCAAATTTGAGGTCGTGCTTCATGGAGTTAAGTTCAACTTTTGTCATATATGACACCTTTATGCAGACTTACTCACGAGATTTTATAGCAATTTTGTTTTATTTATCAAGTAAATATTGTGGCAAAAGGTTTAAGAGGGTTGTTGTCAAATTTTGCCAGTAATTAAAACAACAAAAACACTTGTTATCGATTTATTTATACTACCTACTTCAAAGTTGCCATGAACTACCCCTTAAAAAATAATTTTTTCATGACATTACAAAGCCATTTTAACTTTGCCAAGAAACGAAAAACGTCGGTGGAGTTCACCGTTAAATACAAGAAAATATTTTTTCGTTAAAAACAATGGTCAAAAAATTTGACAAAGGGTTACCACTATGTGAATTTTTTATTAATCCCATAACCCCCTGAAGCACAAAAAAATATTGCGAAGTTATGCGGCCTTTTAACGCTTTTCTGAAGGGAGAAGGTATTCTTAGCATAGATTTTTTTAATTTTAAAGTTTGCATTATAAGCAGGATTTTATTTTTCTAAATTGAACAAAAATTTAAAAAAAATCTATGATAAAGATACCGCCGCGGCGCACCGCCCTTTTCCAGCGATACTAAAATATGGTCATTTTAGCATATATATTTTGTGGGATTAAAATAAATCTTATTTGTATGAATGAATTGGCAAATAAATGTTAAACCGCATTTTTTGGTATACAATTTTTTTGGAGATGATTTACTAGAAAAAAATTAGAATAGGTAAAAACTCGGGATCTTTTTATAGTATCCTGTGCATCGGTGAAGATTACTTTAGCATCGAAAAATTTTTTAATTTCAAAATTGCAATTTTTTATTTATAGTTCTAGAATTTTTGAAAGTAATTGTTTCCAAACAAGAGCCATTTATTAATTGTTAACGATTACGATGCCCGAGTTCATATAACTTTTTCGGGACAAGAATCGCGTGATGTTACATAATTTTTCATAAGTAGTAGGTGCAAAGTTCGAAAGTGCATTTTGGTTGAATTCAGTATTATCAACACTTACGTTATCATCACGCGATTCGTGTCCCGAAATAGTTTTGTAACCAGAATAAAACCAACAAAAAGATTCAATATAAACTCCGGCATCGTAATCGATATTTTTTTCATTTTCCATACAATTAGTAAAAATCCATGATGAAGATACCGCCTCCAGAAAAACAATCGTTTATAAAATTGTATACAAAAAACACCCTAAATGTTCTGACATTATATTTCTAAAAATCACTTTTGTGGAGCTAAACAAAATTAAATTTTTATTTCGCTTATAATCAGAAAATACTGGGCTGAAAGATAGGAGACGCTAAAGTAACCGCCTTGCAAAATATAAAAGACCTTTCAGCAGATTGGCAGCTGAGAAATAGGAATGGTGAATTTAAAACTTTCTGGGAAAAGATCTTTGGCTCTAGGGATCATTTGCTTGTAACTTTGACGGATGGTGACCTCGGCGACTCCGGTAACTTCTCCAATATCTTTTGCATTTTTTCGACAATCTGAGGCCTGAAAATATAAAATATTGAAAATTAATTTACAGCAGAGGCTAAAACAAATGTTATTATCGAAAAATAATATTACGGCCCAAAATTTCAGAAAGATCGAATGTACCAGTACCGAACTTTCTTTTTTCATGTGCTTCATCTCAAAAAATTAGACCATTGTAATAGAAAAATTTAATCAATTATAAAATTGGATAATTTAACCCGTGAAATTACAGGATTGCACTTTAAATTGCCGGTTTCAAGCTTTTTTTTCTCTCAGGCATATCCATAATTTCGCATCTAGGTTACCTGTGATGCCATATAAATAGCGGCAGCAGCCAGGGATAATGGCGACCGTCCACCCACCAGATCTAGGTCTACGGCTTTTTTGGCTATGTGAATCGCTGCCATTTGAACTGGTTTGGAAAGTTGAAGAGAGCAACAAAAACGAGCCATAAAATCGGCGGATGTAATAACGGCAACTGATTTTTCTAGGTTTTTGATAATTAATTTAAAACAACGGCCAATTTCTTTTTTGGCGATTGCACATACACTACAAATTTCCTTTGAACGTTTATAAAAATTATATTCTGGTTTATCTCCGGTGAACCGGATATTCAATCAACTTAATAAAATTTCTCCATTGAGCTTTTTTAGTTGGCAATTGAAGCAAAAGACCGTTTCTCGCCTATGGTTTTCCCGTAATCGTCATGACTAGGGTGGGTTGACCTAAAAAAACACTACCAAATGTACTTTTTTTAGGACAATCACCCCTAGTCATGACGATTACGGAAAACCCGTGATAGATGATATCGAGAAATGTTTTTTTGTATTTAACGGTTTCGAAGCAATTAAAAAAAAATGGTATTTTTTTAATTTTAGTTTTGCCATTCCTACCTTATGAATCATAAGTTATGATAGTGTAATTGTCAATATCGTAACACAAAAATTTTATATTTTTGCAAACAATCCTTAAAAGTTCTCGGTACGGATTCTTGACGACAAGCAATATATAAACAGGCAGCTGCAATCGCATCATTCGATCTACCCTTTAGAGATCTTGATTCGTAAACTTCTTTAAAGTTAGCTTTTGCTTTGTCTACAGTTTTCCCGTGCAAATGCAGTCTATCTGCCATCGCTGTTATTTCTCGAAATGCGGATATCAGTGCTCTTATGTGTGGGTGAAAATATAAAAATTTCTTAATTTGCACCGTGTAGCCAACTCAATTTGTGAAATTGAAAACTTTTTGTTTTCTACCAGGTCAACCGGTTCACCGTTAATCGACCTTTGAAATTACCGGTTTTTAAGGCAAAACATAGGAATATTCGAAAAATATTTCTTTTCATCAATAAATCAATAGTTTCTGTATAAATCAATCAATTACTACTAAGAGACTGATTATTATCAAGAAGACATACAATTCGTAAACAATATACAAAAAAATTGGGCTTAAGTAAACTGAGATTCGAACCCCTGAAATTTCGGTTTAAAACATCAATTACCGATGAACCGGATGACTTGGAACAAAACAAAAAGTTTCCAATGTCACAAATTTAGTTGGCTACACGGTACATCAAAACAATTGTTGATACATATGATATGGTTCCGGCGCTAAGATGCCGAATGTGGGATGTTATTTTAAAAAAGGTATCAATCAAGAAATTCTGTAGGCATCAAAATTCTCCCAATCCTGTCCGTCGAATTGACGTGCCTTCTGTTATTGAATTTTGAATACTCTTCGCTCATTTGTCCATTTCCCATTGGTCCGATCATGGTGCTTAAATCTGAGCCCGAACTGGACAGGAGTCTATTTTCAACGTCTCCAACTCGTGATTTATCTTTTGAATCTTTATCATTGGAAAACGTTCTCCATTCACTATTTAATACATTTCGAATTAAATCCGTTTTTTTCTCGATTGTAATCGGACGAAATCATTTTTGTAATATGACACCATCGATTTTTTTACAAAAAGTACTAGATTTCGGATCATGTTGTCTTTCAGGGGGTTGTGGGTGTAAAATGATGAAAATTTGCGTGCAATTGAAAGTTGCGATCATTTTTGCTGCTAAATATTTTTAAAAAGAACGCTCCTAATAATTTAAAGGGGATATCTTCACTTTTAAGATGGTTTGCAGGACAATATTTGTTCAATTTGACTTGAAATTTTATGAATCGCAAAAAAATAATTTTTAAGACTTTTTCGGAAATTATGATTCCTCAAATAATAAATTTTATTCTATTGATCTATAGATAATAAACTTTTTTAGGCTGAAAGTACTAGTATAAAAGCGAATAAATTGCTGGTGTTATCGAAAAAATATTGTCAGGTGAACCATAGAAAAGTATATCTACATATTTGTATTATGAAGGCCGGGTTAAAAAATCTGACTTTAGTATGGGAATTTAACCCATGTGAAAGGGTCAGGACTAGTTCTTTCACCATTGCGCTAAGGATCAACACTACACGATCATTTTCTCTTGAGAAACTACTCAATAAGGTAAATTTTTCGGTAAACTGGTCCTCTGACTTAAAAGATAAACAATCTGTTATTTGACTCTCAGAGAGGTGTCAAATTTCCAAAAAAAATTTCATAAAAAAGTTTTGACGCAAAAAGTTGAACTACGTAGATGCCGAAAAATTGCGAAGGATGTGCGGGTTTCTCACAGCCTACTTGTTTTAAATTTTTACTGGTTAATTTTTGATATCAAAAAGTATCCAAAAATGCTATCCTTATCCGCCTACGTTTGATCCTAGGAAATACAGAAAGGGGGAAACATTTTTTCGTCAGAATTTATTTTTTGTGAAACAAAGCTGCTGGGGAATACATTTACATTGTGTAAAAAGTAAATTACGAGTCTGACGGAAAAAATTTTTGACGTAAAACTAATTTTTGGTTTGATAAAATTTGTACGAAAAACGAAATTTTGACAAAAAAAATAAAAAATTCTGACGTAAAATGTTTTCCCACAGAAAGACATTGCAAATACGATGAGCTTGCATAATACACTCACAACCCCCTTATAGTGGTTATACAGTACCTTCCGACATCTATAACTCTATCCCCGACGACAAGGCCACACTCTGTGCATATCATATCACCAGCACGATAATCTTCAGCCAAGTTTGCATCCGGGTGGTAAGGACATCGGACTGCTGCTAATGCTGCTGCCATACCAAATTATCTAAAAACATTTTTGTACTATATCATATAGTCTATATAATGACTCAAATAGTTTGTCATAGAAAACACAGGTTCCTACGATTAAAAGAGTTTCAGCTCGCTAATGAGTGATTTTCGAATATGATTTCATAATCTTGAAAGCCTCATAATTTAATTAGGTAACTTTTAGGTAGGGCCACCAAATTTCCCCCTGCCATTTGAGAACGGAACGAGATATTCACAAACGGATTTTGCACCCAACAGCCAAGGGATAAATAAATGACCATTTTTTTNGATGTCCGGTGATACCGGAAATTGACCGGTAAAAATTTGAAACGTCGGTTATGAGAAAACCGCACATTCTTCGAAGACAATTTTTCGACATTTAGTACAACTTTTCGTCGGAACTTTTTTGGTGGGAATTTTTTGTCATATGACACCCTAAAAAGGGTCAAATTACACTTTTTTGTATCTCTTAATTTAGGGAACTTGTGGATAAATCTCTCGCTTGATACTTGTCTCGAGAAAATCAGATATTTATCAGATTGAACTCTGTAGATAATTAAAGGAACCTGTTTTTTCTTCGACAAACTATTTGACTCATATTATGAGTCATATAAAATGACTTATATTATATGACTCAAATGTAGTATTTTTGATAAATTGTCCACGGTTTGATTTTTATTAAATCATCTTCAGAAAGAAACTAAAGTAACTTTCAAATAGGAATAGCCAAAAAAGCGAGTGTTCGATCTCAGCCAATTTTCAACATAATGAGAAACGGATTTTTGCATAACCTCGGAAAACCCAATACAGAAAATAGAATCATATAAAATGTTGGATTGGGTCCCATGGGGGGATTCCAAATGACTGGTAATTACCAGTTTAGTGACAGAGTTAGCGGTTTCCAGAGTTCCAAGCATACGATTTTTAAAAGTTTATGAGCGATGTTATTTTTTGTCGGGAGTGCGATCCATTAATCAATTTCGATACAATGTGTACATAAAAAAGCAATAATTTATGAAATAACGCACTGTGATTGGTTTTAAGGAAAGACTCTACAGAAATCTTCGAATCTCATTGGTTCTCATGGACTGTTCAATTTGGGTATTATTATTTGAAAGTTACCTGATCATATTTTTCTTGCTGTGTTTTCTACACAAAGACGGCAATATATCGATTACGGGGCCCTCAGGTCGTTTTTTGCCACTTATACAGCCAAATTTTTTATATGATTCGGCTTTTGAAAACAACCCATCCGATTAAGTTTTTCGATAGCTCAAACTGAGCACAAATATCTAGCGACTAATAAAATAATAATAAATTGGACAGAATCGGACCATTTTTAGTTTTGGTCGGAGATTACTGACATTTTTTAATTATCAGTTTTTGTTGAAATTGGAAACAATGGCCTGATTCGGAATGATTTTCAATTTATTTTTTCTTTAAATATTTATGCTCAGTTTGAGCTATCTAAGAATTCAATCGGATGAGTCGTTTTCAAAAGCCGAATTATATATATAATATTCTATAGAAATTTTGGCTGAAAAAGTGGCAAAAAACGACCAGAGTGCCCCGTAATTGATATGCCTTCTTTAAGGGAGTACCCCACGNACCAAACCAGAATTTAACAATCTACTTCCTAAGGGGATATGTATGGTTTAATTTCAAAATGTAGGGCCGTTGTACAACAAGGCCGTTGTAAATCAGGGCCGTTGTACAACAGGGCCGTTGTACATCAGGGCCGTTGTACAATATGTATGGTTTAATTTCAAAATCTAGGGCCGTTGTACAATAGGTAGGGTTAATTTTCAAAATTCATGGCCGTTGTACATCAGGGCCGTTGTACAATAGGGCCGTTGTCCAACGGCCGTTGTACATAATCGGCCGTTGTACTTAAAAGATGAAGTTATAAAATAACGTTTCCTCGAATTTGACCACTAAAACTTCAAACTATCGACTTGACGTAAGCCAACTTCCTCATCAGTGTTTCACTGGCTTTCTTCTGAGCCTACGTTCGAAAAATCGAATCACTTTTTTTTTGGAAAATGACCAAAAAAAATCATATTTCGAGTTTTAGTTGGAAATTGCAAAAAATCTTGTGTTCATCTCTTACATATGTTCTGAGGAGTACTTGATAAAAATTTGAGTCATTTTGCAAATATATCCTCGGAGGAATTTGAAGTCTGAAATTGCGAAAAATCGTCGGTTATTTGGCGTTCTAGAATTGTTCAGTCACCGGATCAAAAAAATCTTGTGTTTAAAGTATGACATACTACCGCGGTATACCGTTACGTTATCTGTGAAAATTTGAGCTCAATTCGATATACCGTCTGGGAGGAGATAGATTTTGAAAATGTCACCTTGTTACGATATTGTACCTATTGGTGTAATGGTCAAAAACAATTTGTGATGTACTTTTTCGCAAGATTAAGGATAGATCAACAAATTAGCATTTTCGGTTTTTCTCATGAACTGTTAGTTTTCAGTATATTTCACCGAGAAAATGTCAAATCAGAGTCGTATACGGTGTACCCCCTTAAAAACTCATTTTCTGACCACTAGATGGCCAAAAACTTTTTTTCTGCCCGGAATCGTTTTTTCTGGGTCAACAACCCCCCTGAGGCCAACGAATTCTGTATCAACGCCTGTAGTTCTCTCAGTAGTTTTACCGCTGCGCTCCCTATTCATATGAGAATTTATATAAAATTAGAAAAAACAATTTCAATCGAATAAAATTAAAAATATGCGTGCTCGAAAATTTCTATCAAATGAAGAAAATTAAAAGTGCACAAAAACCGAGGAAAAACCTAAAAATATTTTTTCTTCAAAAATACTAAAAATAAGATTTTTTAAATCGAATAAAAACAAAATTGAAAAATGTGCGTTCTTGAAAATGTCAATAGATTGCAAAATAATAAAATCGCATAAAACGATTTTTTTTTAATATGCAACTTGCATAATTAGGGTGCGCAGCGGGAACCCTACAGACTGAACTAAAACTCTGATAAACATTTATTTGCTATCGGGGGTAATCGCCACCGAAAAAGACGATTCCGAGCAAAGAAATTTTTTGGGTCATCTAGTGGTCAGAAAGTGAGTTTCAAAAACCCTCATTTTCAGCACTAATTTCGTTTTTTAGCATAATCAGCTCATTTTTTTAGTTTTCTTCTGGCAAGGATCCTATGCATAATGCAAGCTTCAAAATTTAATTAAAATGATGAAATTTTTAAAATCGAATAAAAACAAAGTTTAAAAATATATTCGAAGATATAGGGACAGAGATAAAGTTTTCCGTACAAAAATGAAGAACTTTTGGACGTTCCAAATGTCGTCATAATTTGACCAGTTTTTCATTTTTATACAGAGTTTTACAATAGGTTCAAATGATGTCAAATAATAAAATGTGTAGAATTAAGTACTCTACCAAACGCAATCAAAATACAAAATTTTAAAAGAGTAGATTTGGAAAAATAAATTTTGAAATATGACGTTATTTGTGACGCAGTTACAGTGATTTGTAATAAAAAAAACTCAAACGTCCACGCAATTTGGGCACTAGAAAAATTTTAGCTAAAAAAGCGTGAAATTGCATAGGGTTTTATCGGAGATAAAATATTTTGAAAGAACTTTCGTTTATTTTTTACCTGTGGAGATGTTGTCCATCTTGGTGTAGGTCTGATCATACCGCTTGGTCTGGCCATAAATGGTGTCTGTGGTAGTGCATGTGGCATGTATTGTGCAACATACTGTGGTTGGGCATTCGATTGGAATGCTTGCATGCGAATACCGGTGGTAACTCGTTGCATGTATTGCTAAAACAGATTGAGGTAAATGTATGACAAAAAATCCGGATTTTTTGTAGTGACAATTTCCAATTTTAGGGTATTATAGCTGAGTTTTAAAGAAAATTTCAAATTACGAAGGTGAAAAATTATATTAAAGAAGAGCTTGCTTGGAATTTTTAGCGTTTTTATGATGGTTTTTGACTTTAAGGGTATCCCTGCTCCTACATTTTCTGCAGTTATTATGTCATAAAAATGCACCAAATCAATTTTTTATGTTATGAACGCATAAAACAACCCAAATGACAACAAAAAAAATTTCGAAAATTTTGCGTCTTTTCGGTTTTTTTCTAAGTATTTTTTTTNTGAAAAATTTTGACAAATATCTCCAGGGTCTCAAAACATGAAACTTAAGCGACTTTTATTCAGCTCAGAACAAACGTTTGAAAATCACTAGATGGCGTGGGGTACTCCCTTAAAAACATGCCTTGTACAGAATATATATTACGATCTTTCTTGCTTTAAAAAAATATTTTCTATAAACTCGGACATTGTAATCGTATATTTTTTGAAAACCAGCTTTAGCGGAAAACGTGTCTACAGTTTTGCAAATGCATATTTATATTGAAGAGCTGAATAATATGTACAGATAAACTCATTGTAACTCATTATTCTAAAAACGTGTTATATCATCGTTAATAACATTTTCCAAATTTTCTAGATTTTCCCACCATGTTTCCAGGAGACCAGATTCGGCAATAAGTTTGAACCAAGGAGTTAATGGCTCATTTTCGATAAAGTATTTTAAATCTTCTTTGTTTAACCACTTAAAATGAAAGTAATATATCCATTATAATCCCCGGGTAACACTAAAAACTTATTCCCTATTATTTTAACAAGCAAATAAGTTTTTAGTGTTACCCGGGGATAATAATGGATATATACATATTTACAGGGTGTAAGGTTTTTACCTTCTTTTTTCCAAACTGGTTACACTTGATTTCCGCCGTTTTGATTGGTTGTCAGAAGAGTTTTCTCAGATTCAACCAATCAAAACGGCGGAAATCAAGTGTAACCAGTTTAGAAAAAAGAAGGGAAAAACCTTACACCCTGTATAATACAGGAGGAGGTTCAATATCGCCGAAAGTTTTGCCAAAAAACGGCGATATCTGCATTTTCGGCGATATGGGAACAGAAATAAAATTTTTCGTTCAAAAATAAATAAAATTTATAGGTTCAAATAAAGTGAAATACCAAAATGTGTAGAATTAAGTACTCCACCGAACACTATCAAACAAAAATTTAAAAGACGAGATTTGGGAAATTCAATCTTGAAATATGACGTCATACATGACGCACTCAAACTAATTTGTAATCCAAACGCCCAAGCGAATTCGGCGATATGGGCACTGAAGAGATTTTAGCTAAAAATTGTGAAATTGCGTAGGTTTTTTCGGCGATATTCGGCCGGCGAAATTTTTTTCTACCTAAATTGTTACAAGCTAGAATAATTATTATACCCTTATATCCTGCACTTCGTCTTCGTTAACTTTTAAATGTGAATCATTTCGTGAGATAATACAGTGGTCTAGTTCATTTTCTGCAAATAATTCTGAGCAATTTGACTCGTATAAAATTCTGGAAATATTTTTTGCTTCTTTTCTTTTAATATCCAGTCCAATTTCAAATTTACTTCTTTTTATCGCCGCAATTTTTGACCCTAATTTTGGGATAATTTATCTCAAAATCCGTAAACCCCGTCTGCGACGATGTGTTTTGAAACAAAGATACCATAAATTGTATGGGGGTGTATTTTGCCCAGGAGAATGTCGGAACAGGACCCAAAAAGGATTACCTTATTATTTAGTTTCGTGAATTTTACCGCTATTCTGTAGATGCTTATCAGACTAGAAATGCATTATTTAGATGAAATTTTGAGTAGCTTTATCATGTGCTTCAGCTCGTTCTTCTGATATATATATCCATATTTTGCGAATGCCTATTTCTGTAATTATTTCGTTTTCTCTGATGACCAAATCAAGACAATCCTGTATTGGACGGGGGAGGGTGCAAAACGCGAACCACTGGCAGCTCAGCTCCCAAAACTATAAACTTGAGAAACAGTTTTTTTGTTCGAACGTGGGTCGCGTTTTGCACCCCGCCATTTTTGACTGCATAAAAAAACATTTTTAGTAATCCTTTTCGACTTTAATCATATGATTATTCAACTATAGTTGAAGTGGTGAATTTATAGAATTTCGTAATATTATAAACAAAAACTAAGTTTCCGGCTTATTTTAAGAAAACAAGTCTAGTTCTACCGAGATTCGAATCCACCAAAATTTGCATTCCGGTTTATATCGACCGCTTGATATACATATGTATATAATATGGCCATTTCAAGTCTACAAAACGAATTTTTTTTTTGAAAAAAGGCCAATTTCGAAATTACTTTTTCGTTTTAACATTAAAAAAAAATATAGTAAAAAACGCAAAATTTTATTGCGAACAAGAATATCAGCATTTTTCTGAAACAAAATTCTTCTTTATTTTCAAAAAATTAGAATTTCTGATTTTTGGCCTTCTACTGCCAACCCAAAAATAAACTTCCCAACGCCAAACCAATAGTGTAAATATATTTTTGATAAAAATCCCTACTCTAAATATCCATCCATTTCGTCCATCTGATACAAGGGATGGGAACAACATGAATTTGTCCATAGATTTGGAAAGGTGACTTTGAGAGAACTTCTATTTTGTAGCAATAGTTGACCTTTTGGATTAAAATGAAATAACGAAAATGCACGATGGAGGGGAGCGCGGCCATTTACGATAATGTGGGCATCCAGTTTACAAATTTGACCTTGAATTTGGTCTTCTTCATCCACCAAAATCAAATCTAAATAGTTTAGGTAATTTTCAAATATGAATCCTCAAAAACATTTTGACCAATGAGATTCGAGTATTTTAGAAGAGCTTTTAGTAAGAACGAATCACAAAGCGTTATTTCATAATTTAACGGAAATTATTGACAAAGTTTTTATAGACGAAAATTATGTCTGAATTAAAAGACGCCATTATAAATTTTCAACAGAGTTCTCTATTTCTCAAAATGAAGCTTTCGGACACAATTGATATTTCATTAATTTAATTTTAGGGTTTTTTTGCGTGGATATTAAAAAAATAAGTGGTAAATTTTTGAAAATGACTTTTCAATACATTTTATAAAATTATTTTCAAAATTGAACACTTTAGTTTCGCGCAAAAGACAACCAGAAACTCTTTAGTAAAATTGCCTGAAATGAATGGCACGATTTAAAAATTTCACTGTCAGTTTTTTAAAATGTGTGATTTTGCTTGGCTGTCCAGTAAAACTTTTTTATTGAAATAAAACTGATAACTCACTATCATTGAAGAATTTAGTCTGAGAAGGATCAACATTTCGAATAACTCTTTCGACAGCACTTAATCTTCTCAATACTTGCCATCCAATCATTCTGAAAATAAAAACAATTTATTCACTATGTTTGCATTATTACAAAATTTGTAAATGCATTTTTTATATAAAAATTATGCTATTAAGATACAAATGCATCCGTGAGTGTCGTTAAATGTTCGTTCTAGCCTGTACAAAGGTAAATAAATAATTATACTAATAGTAACTATAAGGTCTAGTTTTTTTAGATACCTTGCATCAGTCAGATAGTTCGAAACTAGTACATAACATATTTTTGACCATAAATTATGGACCATTATTAAGGTTGAGAACGGGGAAAATTTGAACTTATAGACACATAAATTTAACTAAAAACAAAATTTAAAGACTGAGAAAATTATCGCAAACAAAATTTTTACGGGAGAATTTTGCGAACAACTTTTTTTCATAATGTAGCACATTTTACTGTGAGGAACCTCCATATATAACCCCGATATCACTCATTTAGAATAATCGATCCAAAAAATAAAGGTCGAAAAGTGTCATTTGAAACCTACTTTTTGACCACTAGGTGACTCAATTTTTCAGCACTGATTCACCTAGGAGCGTTTTTTATATCACTATCTGTTCTACGTTGGCTTCTGGTTCTCCCGGTCCGAACTCTAATCATAATATAATATATATTTATTCATTTTATTATATTAAATATATATTTATACCGGACATCAACCAAAAATTATTGTTTTTCGCTACAAAATATTAATAATATGATATCGAAACTGATGCCTAGGCGGCTTTTTTATCAAGCGTCATAACTTTGAGGCAGTGACCAATGAAATGAAAAGGCCGCCTAGGCATTTCCATATAACTTTTTGATCTTATTTTTAGATTTTTGGTTATTTTCCGGTTCAAACCATAAATAGAAAAACGGCACAGCAGTGTTATGTAGCTTAAAAGTTATATTATGAG
>SCLH01000048.1:55807-68042 GCA_004367855.1 Oikopleura vanhoeffeni | reverse complement strand
AAGGACCAGGAGCCCCCGTAATTGATAATACGCATAATCATGTATACGAATAATCATGTACACAATCATGTATCACTGATATTTCAGCAAAAATATTTGTAAGAGACAAATGAAATAACAATCTGTAAACAATTTAAATATTCTAGAAAAAAGCGAATTTTAAATAAAGACCTAAAAATTGGAAATAAATCGAATTATTATTAACAAGCTTTAACGATTTAATGAAATTTCGCCACCAAGAAAACCCACGAATTAACTCTGGCGCATATTTTGACCCAAACCATGTTTTGAAAGATTATTAATGCTAAATTTAATTTCAAATTTAAGGTTTTTACTATAATAACATGTGATCCATCGCCCTAACCTACAAAGAGAGCATCTAATAGAATCTTCCACGCAAAGCTAACCTACACAAGACGATGATTCTTTGATCAGTAATGTATTCCAAAAAAAACATTCAAAATTTATTTTGTTCTAGAACATGAAAATTGATTACCGATTGTTATTTCGTTCGTCCCGTAGTTTTCGTCACTTATCAGGGTACGTTTTGTAAAATTTGAACGAATTTTGATACATTGACCTTGTATATTTGTTTAGTTATTTTTTACTGTTAACCAGACTGTTCCGTGACCTTCGATCAAGTTGCTAACAATTATTTTCTGGAAAAAAACGCATTATTCGCGAATTGTTACATTAATGTGAATCACGCCAAAAGTATAAAACAAAAATCTAATTAAAAATTATTTTATTTTATCAGAGTTGATATAAAAACGTATAAGAATCAGGTAAAGCTTTTCGTTGCAGTCAAAATGCGCTGCAGAGAGAAATTTATTTCAGTATATTTGGCTAGAAAACACTACAGTGAAGTCCGTCTAACAGGACGCACCCTATCAATATTAAAAGTACTGTCCAGCGAAAAGTACTTTATTTTAGCATAAAAAGACGCCATAGCACGATACGTATTTAACATATGTATCATATCAAGGCATATTTTTTTGGTACATTCTAGTACTTTTAGCTGGACGGTACTTTTAATATTGATAGGGTTAGACGGACTTCACTGTACTTTAGTAAAAAATTTGTTATTTTTTAAGATATTTACAGTAGTTATTATATTTTACTGGTCAAAACCAATACAAAATATTGACAGGTAAAGCATTCCGACCATTCCTAATTTTCGTGCAATGAAGAACTGTGATTACAGCAGGGTGCGGAACTCACGCAAAAACCTACGTAAGCCTCCGCAAAAACTTACGCATTTGAAAAATAAATTTATTCGCAAAAGATAGGGTTTTTTTTTCCAAACGTTCCTAGGCAAAAGATAGGCGTTTTTAACCAGATTTTCAGACCAAGATTCTCCGGTCGGCGCGACAATGAAAAATACATTTTTATTAAAACATGTTCAGATTGACCAATGAAGTGTCGGTATTTCAAGAAGTTTAAAAACATGTTTTCAAGTCTCGCAGACAATGTCGGCTAGCTTGAAAATGAGCCAATAGTTCTTCAGATAAAAATATTTAAATTTTCTGGTTTTCTGAGAGTGATTTACTGTGAGCATAATTTTTTTTTTATAATTTACAAATGTTTCCTTGAAATTTTAACGATTTTCAGATAAATCTTTTTCGAATATTTGTAAGGTAGCTTTTTTTTTAGGTGGGCCNCGAAAGTGACCCCCATAAGTATTCTTTCATGTTGAACTTATGATTAGTTCTCTCAAAACCGCCAATTACCGGTGTTTTCCGCTGATTACCGGTAAACCGGTAAGGCTCGAAAACCGAAAAAAATTTTCAGCGGTTAAAATTTTGTCGGCTACACGATGCAAAAAACCGTTTCTTGATAGCTCCTACGGTTTTTGCTGGAGAGGGGGGGCCCACCTAAAAAAAAAGCTACCTAACGAAAAATTAACTTTAAAATCATCAAAAATTCTTACTCTGACCACCCTTTAACTCAATTACATGTATAAATTCTAGATATTGTTTAAATTGACCAATCAGAGTACATTTTCCCTGCCATACGCGTATAGTTGGAAATTACGCGTATAGTTGGAATTACGCATATAGTTGGGGTTTTTTGGCGAAAAACTTTCCAACTATACGCCGCACCCTGCTGTAGTCGACAAAAAAATTGATAATGTTATTTTTTTTCAAATCAATAGGATAGCGGAATAAACCTTATAAAGATTTTTCTCCAAGATACTCTGAAAACCATCATTTTATACAAATCTAAAATGCGTCGAACATTTTTTACGAAAATATTTCGGTTAAAATACACTATTCTGAATAGTGCCCAATTGTCATAGAAAAACCCACGCAATTTCATCAAAATACTTCCCAAATGCGCTTTGTTGGTGCCCAATGGTCTGGAAATCTCAATTGGTCAAAATTTTATGCGAAAAAACTTTCGGACAGTTGCCTCTCTTGAACTCTTTACAAGAGAAGTTTGACCGGTTATTTGAGGTCGAACACATGGTCGCCGACCCTAATCTAAAAAAACGCTTAACCCGTGTGAGCACAGAAAAAAAAGTTCCGCCAAGGCACCGAAGCCTTTATATAGGCTTTTTTCAAGCGCGTATTACAGAAAGCCCAAGGTAGTTAGAGTTTCAATTTTTTTTGCATAAGGAACTTCAAACGATATATTTATGCATCCAACATTTGATATTCTAGAATTTTGATTTTTAGTTCTAGAAAATTTACTGATAAGAGCAAGGTACAGCATATCACGTGATACAAGCTCACAGTGGTGTTCTCAAATTATTTTGGTATTGGAATCGATGCACAAGGATCTGACCTATGTCATCGTTTTTTCTGATTTGATTTATATATAATCAATCAAAAATTATTTTTAACCCGTGTGAGCACAGAAAAAAAAGTTCCGCCAAGGCACCGNTTGCTCAAAAAAATCATATTTCGGATTAAAATTAACAAATCAAGTTCAGCTTGTGTTTTAATTTTCTAAATGCTTTTAAGAATACGCAGTAAAAATTTGAGTCATTTTGGAAATAAATTCTCGGAGGAGATAGATTTCAAAGTCTGAAAATTCCAAAAAACATCGATTATTTGCCGTTCTAAAATTGTTCAGACATCGAATCAAAGAATTCCTGTGTTTTAATTTGAATAAGCTATTGTGACAAGTTCTCTGCAAGTTTGAGCTAATTTGGATATATCGTCTCGGAGGAGATAGATTTTGAAGTTACGAAAGAGTCTCCTTGTAACGATACCGTAACTATCAGTGTGATGATCAAAAACAATTTCTGATGTACTGAGTCTTAAGATTATGGATAGATCTACAAATAAGTATTTTCGGTTTTTCTCATGAGCCCTTAGTTTTCAGTATTCAGTTTTTCAATAATAAGGTAAAAACAAAAAAACTTTTGCTCGGCAAAAGACATTTATATTGTTTACAGGGTGTAAGGTTTTACCTTCTTTTTTCCAAACTGGTTACACTTGATTTCCGCCGTTTTGATTGGTTGNCTGATTGTTGGAAAACGGGGCAAAATTTTCGACCAAAATTTTTTCAGTCATATATTCGGTGACATAAATTAATGTAAGAAAATGGACGACCGCCAGTCCTTGAGGTTTTCTAATTCTTCCACTTCTGCTTGACCAAGAGGTATTCGTTCAATAGCGTAGATAAAAAATGGGAGACATCTGCGAGTTAAAGTACTAAAATAATTAAAGTAAAAATACGACTCTTTTCAACATAATTCCGACAAAGATGGCTTTTATCCCCTTTTCTATACGATTCTATAGCAAAAACAAAGGGAAAAGATATGGAAAGATTTTCTGAGGTAGGTTTTTTGGGCGGCATAAAAACGCAGAAAATTATTTTTTATGTAATTTGAAATATAAAAAAATTTATGCTAAAGATACCTTCGCCATTTATTCTAATAGAACGCTCCCTACTCTAAGATAGGATATTTAAATTGTAGCCCTTGAAAAAATATTAAGTTCAGTATAAAAAATTTTAGAAGATTGTCAGCTACTGCTCAAAAATAAAGAACTGTTTTTGAAATTGCCTATGTTTAAGCATGAAATTTTTCTTGAAATATTATTCCAAAAAATAAAAATTTCAAGCTTAAATAATGGGCAACTTAAGAAACGGTTACGAATTTTTGAGCAGTAGCTGACAATTTAAAATTTTTTTTGGACTGATATATTTCAAGGGCTACAATTTCAACATAAGTAAAAAATGTTGAGCAAGAAGCGTTCCTACCTAACCCTACTGAAGTATTTTTCAAATTTTCAAACTTACTTTAAAACATCATCGCTACTAAATAAATCTGGAATGGTCGGTGCCATAATAACGTTTGCAATGGATAATAATGGATGAGAAAAACCTATTTCGCAACAATCATCTTTTGAAGTAATTTCCTTCTTTTCTAATTTTTTCTTTTCAACTAATGAATTTCTTCCATATCGTTGTGGACGCCTAGAGGTCATTTTGACCACTTGAAAACTTCCTAATTCGGAACACGGGCCCAAGGTTGGGTCATTATAACTAAAATGGACCATTCGTCCTTCAGAGCCAAGTCGATTTCGCATTTTATGTTGAATATTATCTGGTTCTGAAGTTTTTTAAAAAATTAGATCTCTACAACTAGATTCCAGTATCAAATACGACGGAATTTTTTCATAAAAATTTATAAAAACAGAAAATTTAGATTAAAAATTTTAAATAATAAGTTTTTTAAAATTTAAATATCATTTTTCTTCAGACGAGGATTTCAAGGTTTTTTCTACAAAAAATGAATTTTAAAATTTAACAATCTGGTTTTTTTCTCAATTTTTGAGTAAGAGTATGTTTTTGCTAAAATTACATTCTCCGGAATAAAGATTCATGTTAATTCTTGAAAATTAAATTGAAATTTTCGAAAAAAACTTTTAAACTTAAAAATTGAGAAAATACATATTGTGGACTTTTTTGCGTTAATAAAATTTATTTTGGCCGAGATATAGAAGTTTTTCTAAAAAGAAGGGTTTTATAAAAAAATTTTAGACAAAACAGGTGATTTATAGATATTCTGCTTTTTTTCTATAAATGTTGTAATTTTGTCTGAAAAATAATAAAAAAAAAAAAATTTTAGCTTTTCAACAGAATAATTTTGCTTTTTAACTGAATAATTTTCAAAAAGGGCTGGAATTGTCCTTTCTCATCCAAAATATCATAATATATACACGCCAAAGTGAAACGCGAGGGATTTAGCCTTTTTTGTATATATTGTCTTTATAGACGCACACTACAGTTATTAGAAACGCCTAATTTTATTTTTTTATAAACAATTATCATTTTTTGTTTGAGAGATAAATTTCAAATTTTCATATGAAATCATATAATAAATCACAAATTGATGCGTCCTACTGAAAGAACTTGACAAAATTCTAGAAAAAAAAATATGCTCGTTTCATGATTTGAACTCTCGACAAAACGTTATAAATTTACCTCCGTCGAATAGTGATGAAATATCGAAAACTTCGTCATCTGTTTCTGCTTTTTCTCCATAAACTTGAGATGTACTTCTTGAAAACGATGGCTTTTTGAATATTTTCTCAGGGTTGCTCAACCTACGCCCTCTACATGGTGGCTTGACAAAAGTTTGTTCTAGAACCGAGCTATTCTTCAGGGCAAAAATATCATTTACAAGTTTGATCTTGGCTTCGTAGGATTGGCCAATAACACATATTGTTGGTTTTTTGGAAGAAATTTCATCTAATGTCGGGTCACTTTTGAGGTTAAATATATCACTCTTTTCAACTAAGATGGTTTTTAGGAAGAATTCTGGTTTTCTGGGTTTATTATTTTACATGCAAAGTTTGTCATATCAGAGCCATATATTGAAAATTATGCCTAAGTGGCCTTTTTTATCAGGCGTCATAACTTTGAGAAAGTGACCAATGAAATCGCGGGAGTCTTGAATTAAGTCGAAAATTGAGTGATATGATTAGACACTGGCTCAAAGTTATGACGCCTGATAAAAAGACCACCCAGGCATCATTTTCGATATGAAAGTGATGTTCTTAAATAATCCTAGGATGACTCATTATGACGTTATTGATGAAATCTGATATCAGATTCGTACTCCTGGTGTCGTAATTAGTCTAAATGCCAAGTTTGAGCTCAATCGGAGCAACTTTGAAAAAAGGATTCTCGAAATCCTGCTATAGTCCTCCTCCCACGCAAAAAATTTCAAATTTTAATCAGCAGAAAGTTGCGGAATAAAATTTTACGTCTACTAATATATGCTTTCCTGATATCTGAACGCCAGAAAACCTGCATCCCTTTAAAAAATCAATGAAAAACAAAAGTCAAGCACCATAATTGTTTATTACAAATTTGATGATAAAATCACTAAATTGCATAAGATTTCTGAAAAAAGTTATTCTGCTTGTTTATCATCATTGTAATGGATAGGATCTTTGTATGGATAGTTTAGCCATATTATAACGGTAAAAAAATGTGTTTCACACACCACGCTTTTGAATCCGCGCCTGTGATTGGCTGCTCTTACATAAATAATAGGGTGCGTAGGTTCGTGAACCTGCCACATCGAGTGTTTCCAATTTAGGGTACTTTACTTGAAATTAGTTTCTGCTTGATATTGACAATAAAAAATGTACGAGAATTCGGAATATGTCATTTAAAATGTCATAACAAATCTATTTGTGGAATGCCATCGTTCGAGAAATATTTTTTTTCTCACACAACTGATATGATTTACAATTTTACCAGGCTTATATTTTGCAAGGCTTTTTTAAAAGTGCTCGTACAATTTTGTTCAATTCGTGTGTAATGGAGTACGCACTTATAATTATGTACTGATTAGATATCAGGATGTTATTGATAATCAAATCGAGTGTCTAATCAGAAAAATGCCTTTTTTATTCGAACAAAAACTAAAATGTCTAATAGACATTGTCTATGGTTGATTTTTACATTTCCAAAAAATAAAAATAAAAGTTTGGTCAGAAGTCTGACCCCATAATGCCACGGAGTTATTTACAAATTGAAGGTTTTTAACATTCCTTTCAAAAGTTCCAATTTTCAATTTGTTGGCTAATTTGTCCGTCGAGTGTAATTCAAGAAATGTTTCGTCGATTCTTTTTCTTAATTTGTTTAATTCGTTTGTTTTTTCTTGAAATTTTCGTAAAATCTGAGTTATCAATAAATGACTCTTTGGGATGTCAAGGTTTGAAATATTTTCGTATGCATCGCCCGAATTTTCGACTGTCCATTCCATTTCTAAAAACAGATTTTTATGGCGCTGGTATCTTTAAAATAGAAAAAAAAATATTTTTTTATAAAATTGGATAAACAACGCAGATTTAGTTTTTAGACTATTTTACACCAATTTATTTGCTACATATTATTTTACCTTGTTACAGAATTACAGAACAGCACAAAATTAATTAAAGGGGTTTTTTATTCAAATACTTTATTTGAAATATAGTTTGAATTTTTTCAGTGGCGATTTGAAAGACCCTGTAATGCGAACCTGAAAGTTTAAGGTGGTTCTGTCCACTAAATTAAGTTGACTGAAAATTAGATGTATAAGTTATACAGTATAACTACAGGGGGAGGCCCAATATCGCCGAAAAAACCTACGGCTAGCTAAAATAATTCCAGTGCCAATATCGCCGAATGTGCCAATATCGCCGAATTTGCCAATATTTCCGAATTTTTTTGAGATTTATATTACAAATTACTCTGTGAACGTCACGAATGACGTCATTTTAATTTTTAATTTCTCAAATTTACTCAATTTAAGTGTAATTTGTTTGCGTTATGGGGAGTAATTAATGCTACGCGTTTTGGTGATTCCCTTCATTCGAACCTATTGTAAAACACCGTATAAAATAAAACATTTAGTTTCACAAATGACGTCATTTTCAACGCCTACGCGTTTTTTCTTTTTTCAACAAAAAAATATTTATTTTCGCCGAATATTGCCAATATCGCCGAAATTTTTTGCTAAAAAACTTTCGGCGATATGCCCCCCCCTGTAATATACTAATTTGATTTGTCAAGGTCCCATGGAGCTAAAATAAGTACCACATAGGTGAACTTCAGTGGCCGAATAAGTTTTATTTTCAATTTGAAGTCAATTTTTTTATCGGACAGTAAGTAACTGGTAAAGATCGGACAGATTTAGATAAAATGCGTTTTTTGCACTTTTAAAAATTGAAAATCTCAATTGTGATGGCATTTTTACGAAACCTGACATAAGATTTTCAAGATGTTTTTTATTATAAAAAACACTACTACGGATGAAATCACAAAAAATGAGTTGTTAATCTTATTTTTTTTTAAATATTATCGCAAAAAAACAAACTTAAGCTTAATTTTGATAAAAAAAGTGATATTTGAATTGTACGATGTTATTCTCGAAAATTTAAAAAAAAATTCGGCAAAAACATTCCAAAACTAGTAAAATTTTTCTAGAAAAAATAATAGAAAAATGGTGGTTTTTAATTTGCAATATTTTTTTATTGCATTAATTATGTGTTTTAATAAATCTGCCGAGTCTCCAGTGGGTCCTTAAAAGTTTACATCATTTCTTGAAATTATTTTTTGATCCTCACTGAAAAAATATCTGTATGAACTACACATAAAATTTATCATTGCTAGTGGCCAACTAATCAGAACAGAGTAGAATTATTGATTTAATAAACAAAAAGTAGCATTTTTTTTAATTTTTAGAAGCAAATTAATTGCCGGGCATATTTTCACCATAATAATTTTTTATCATTTATTCAACTTTTTTCTTTTCAGTCGAATTTCGAAATCTTATATAAATTCCGCCAAGTAAAACCACCATAAATACTAAAATCCAGCTAGGATAACTCTGAAACCAATTCTTTAAAGGGTTAATAGCAATTCATAGGTTAATGAACCCGCAAAAAAACATGTAGATTACATAAGATTCAAAAAATATTTACGAAAAAGTGTCGAGCCAATTGAAATATTACTCAATCTCCTTATAACTTGTTATCATGTGATATGAACTCGTGATGGTGTTAAATTTCGTTATCGCTTATTTATTGTAAAAACCGGTTTTCGAAAAAACATTGAAATGCGGTTTAATTTATACCGTATAAACCGGAGATCGAAAATAACTGTCTGTTTACAAAAACCGATCTCATTTTTTTTTAAATTTCATCTTTTTGGGTGCAAATTTCTCACAAACAATAATTAAAAAAAAATTCTAAAAATTTATTTTAAAATCTGAAAATTTGACCTTCAAGTCATTTTTTTGGAATAATTGAAAAATCGTCAATTAAAATGACCATAATAAATTTTTTACGAGATGAATTCAAAAATCGGTACAGATTTTTGGCTTTTAAAATTTTTAATCTCAAATTGTCTTACTAAATACCCTCCTGATATACCCAAGTCATCATTCCAACCAATGTAAGCCAGAAAAAATTAGTTACGTAACACATAATACAACCCGCACATGCGATTCCCATTTTCTAAAAATTTTAATATCGATTATTAATAATATACTCGAAAAACGTCATTTTTGGCAATTTTTTAAGTAAATATTGATTTGTAAGAAAAAATATCGATTGTTGGAAAAAAAATATTTTCACCACTAAACGCGCAATAAAATTAGGCGCAGACGAGCATATCATATGCTCCATATGTGACAAATCTAACCTAAGTGGGCGATTTTGGCCGATTGGTGGACACGCTAGTTACTTCATACATGTAGAAGTTAGCAAAACGGTGTAATATCAATCTCAAGAAGGGGTCCAATGTCAAAATTGATGCATACATAGAATTTATCGCTCAAAATGGTACCCTTTCCAAAAATTTCTAAAAAAACTTTGGAAAACGGTAATTAACGGTCACGTGGGGCCCAACCCAGAATATATATGATTTCGTTGTTTTGTTTAGGTTTTTCCAAGGCAAGGCCGAAATTTGTTTCTCATTTTCTTTGAAATTTCTGCGAAAGTTTGATTTGAACGTTACCTTAGTTTTTATTCACAAAAAAAATATTTTATTTTTTCTTACTTTTCTCGGTTTTGATTCGTTGTCAAAATAAAAATAGAAAATTGAGAAAAAAATAATATTTTAACAACGTAGATTGATCTAACGTAGAAAATGGCGGAACAGTTTTATTTGGGAGATAAGATCGAACTTGAGACAAAATACGGAAAGTTTACTGGATGGGTGGATCGGATCGATCGCAGAGATTCAATGCGAAAATATTCGCTGAAATTGAGAGGAATACATACAGGAAATCTAGGTCAATATCAGATTAAATAGGTCAATGTCAGATCGGGAGACAGACAATTTATTAGGTAAAATTTTGCAATAATTCAAATGTGCGTAGGTTGATAAAATTATAATCTGAAGTTCAGATTCTGAACATAAAAAATAAATAAATAAAAGTGTTAAGAAAATTGTCTCTTAGATCAGGGTTGTAAAAGGGATCATCCACGACCGGATTTTCTATCCCCATCCCCATTTTTGCCTATCTTTTGCTTAAACCTACGCAAAAAAGGGATAGAAAACCCGCGCAAAAGCCATCCCTTTTACAACCATGTCTTAGATACAGTACGAAAAAGTTTTGAAAAATTGGACCAAAAATTCTCAAACTTTCAGAACCAAAATTTTTTGAAGATTCTATCATATTTTCGATTATGAAAGAATCTTAAAACTTTTGGTTCTCAGAGTTATAGAATTTTTGGTCGAATTTTTCAAATTATTTATCATTAATTTATAAAAAAAATGTATTTTTTTTCTTGATTCAACCAATTTTGACCCATGAAAATTGTTTCAGCGATGGAAAAACATTGCAAAATTTTAACATGCGGAATATTTTGAAAAGAATTTGCCTGCATTTTCATTTATTTAATAAAGTATAAGATTACAGTAAATTATTGATCTCAAATAAAGGTGACAATGAAAAAATTCCGATGCAAAGATTTCGGAGTGAAGAAGTAATCGGGTAAGAGTAGAAATTTATTAGAAAATATAAATTTATTAGAAACTGTATAAAATAAAAATGCGAAACTTTTAGGTTTACTTTCTATTTTGATAAAATTCAACACAAACTGGCATGAATCACTTTATTTTATTCAGAATTTTTTTATTTTTGAACCAAAATCCTCTCGAATATGTAGAAATAATGTCTAGGAATAAAAGTTCTAAAACGGTTTTGGCCCATAAGAACAAAATTTGAAAAGGAGTAGATACAGCAATACAAAAGACCAAAGATTTTATCGTTATAAAAATATCCTCCGAAGTTAGAATTTTTTAATTAATTTTTAAGTCGAAAATAGTACACAGGATATTTATGAAGTTTCGAGCCATAGCTTCACAAGCTTCGTGGTACTTCCCACCCGCCTTTTCCGATTTTTTCTTAACGGAAATTTTCGGTCTTTAAAAACGGCAATCGAAAAACAGCGCTTTAGTGGCATGTTACATGCCGCATGTAGCTTGAAAAGTTATACTATGAGTCATAGTCTATCACCCAAGTAATTTTTAAGCTTTCAAACCATTATTCTCAAGGCTTGGGCATTGTTCCTATGGCCCATAGCTAGGGTGCGTTTTGGTTCGAATACAATCACTACAATTATAAAAAATTTAAAATTCTAGGTTACGAACAATCGAAAGAGTTTCGAAAACTGATGCAGAAACCATGCGAAACACCGATGTCAAATGTTGGGTTCAAAATGACTATTCTCCAAGGTCCGGTTATAATTTATTTTACAATTTTTCAATAAAAATTTTCAAGACCTAAATTTGAATGTCCTTATACTTTTGCTTAAAAAGCTGCATTACGAATGAAAATTGCTATATTTTGTAAATTTCGAATTTAAAGATAAAAATTTTTCTGTATAACTAAAATCAAATACGGCCAGCATTATAATATCATTTTTTTGTGAAAAAAACTTGAAATTGACGTTGGTTTCGTGTTTGAATCTATAATTCCAAAATATGAGAATCGAAGACGTTTACAACTTGTACGCATTTTGATATTTTAGAAACCAGAACAATTTGAGGAAATATACCTCATAGGTACGAAAAGATATAAAAAGTACGCTTTGAAAACTTTCGGAAATTCTGTCTCTTGGGGCTCCCATTTATATAAGCAGAAGTCTAAAACAACTTGAACCAGTTATGGCCCATTACTAGAGTTCGGACCGGGAGAATCAGGAGCCAAAATAAAACCGATAGTAATGTGAAAAAACCATCGTACCGTGAATCAGTAGTAAACAAAAGTTCCACA
>SCLH01000048.1:0-54496 GCA_004367855.1 Oikopleura vanhoeffeni | reverse complement strand
AAATTAAAGTTGAAAAAATTTTTTTGTTAATGAATAACCCGTAAAAAACGGCCATTAGAAATTTTATCAATTTGTTTTTTAGACCGATTTTTACGTCAAAATCGAAAATTCTAAATTTAAAAAAAAACGAAAAATTTAAGCACACCGAAAGATATATTTTTTTGTGTTGAATGAAATAAATTTGAAAATGTTTTGATGGGTCGCTTTATCAATTTGGCAATGTTGTCGGTGGAATTATTTTTGTTCGATTTTCTGGATAAAGAGGCCTTTGATAGATTTCTCCCAAACCATTAGTTTTGTTTGCAGAAAATTATGATTCAGGTATAAACATAAGAGCGAAAGGAAACAAAAACGAGGACATATTTGAATTAATTAAATGTTGGCATCTCAATTATTCTATAATAAATATTTTTGGCCGGTGGTTCCAGAGAATGAGTTTGAAAATTGAACAAGGAAATGATGAAAATTTTTCAAAATATTTCCAAAATATTTTTTTGACGAAAAATAACAAAACCATGTCATATGATTTTTCTAAGAGCATATTAAAATATATAAAAGAAAAATTAAAGCCTTAAATTCAAAATATTTAAAATATTCTAGATCTGCTGAAGTTCAAAGTCGTTGTTATTTTTTTTAGAAACTAATTCCTTACTTTGAAAAATGGTATAAAAAAACCGAAACTTAGTAATAAATGAATATTTCAATATTGTAAACAGTTACAAACAGAGAAAAAATGGAAAAGATAACCGAACTTGTAGTTCTGGCAGGTTTGAAAAACTGCTGAGAGATTCGTACGGCTTGAAAAATCAAACCAGTTCATAAAAGACATGTTGAATAATTGCAAAAATACCAGTCTTTGCGGAATTTGGTAAAACTGCTCGAAGAAAATTCTTCAAAATAATATTAGTCCCAACAATATACGAAAAATGAAAGAAAAGAGTTATGTATTTGCAGAAGAGCGAAAAAAAAATAAAAATAAAATGAATAATTTACAAAGCGGAATGTAATTCTCCCAATTTGGAAAACTTAGAATGACCCTGTTCTTGACAAACAAACATTTTTGAAAATCTGGAATTAAAAATTATGGGCGAGAGTTGTCTCATCAGAAACAAATAGGACCAAAACCGTGATATAAAATTTAGAAAAAAAATTTCTCAACTCTGATCAAGGAAAAATTCCCTACTAATAAACTAGAATTAATAATTTAACTCACACGAAATCCTACGGAAATTCAGGATTTTTTGCAATTACGGTAGGAATACCGCGAATAGGAGGTTCACAAGCCTGAGCAATGAATTTTGTTGGAAGTTAACGATGTTTTGATAAGTTTAAAACCAGGCTAAAGTTGGAAATATTTCAGATACTGACATCCACCTATTAAATGTCCAGTTTCATTGGCAGTTCAGAAACATTCAAATAGCTATACAGTAGACCCAAGAGTGAAAAAAATCTAGATTTAAAAAACTTACGATAGTTTATTTATTTTTGTCGATAAATCACCAAATTTTGCTATATAACTAATGTATGAATACGACCAAAAAATTAGCAGAATTATTTGTAAATAAAAAATTCGAAAAAAATTCGAACATTTCGTTATCGCAAAAAGAACTCGTTGCATTTCCGTAAAAACTTTATTAGAGAAACTATAGGAACAAATATTTCGAATATAAAATTTTGACATTTAAAACCAAAAAACACCATGCTCAGAGCCTATGGCCCAAATAAAATGCATAAGTAGGCCAGCCTTTTGAGACCTTTTAGTACCCGGTCACTCTAGTTTTAACAAATAATTGTAGAGAAATATCTCAACAATTTTAGCACCCAATGTTGAAAAGAGTGTTGCTTATTAGTGAATTAGTACTAAAGAATTCAAAATCAAAGGGTTTATGGTCGAAAAGGATAAATTGATTCCTGAAAAACACGAATTAATGTGCTTTGACATTAAAAGTCTTTACCCCTCGCGTAACGTAATCGGTTTTGAGGGCTTTATATTGGGAATTGTTGTACGCCAAACCCGAAAAAATATTTCCAGAAGAATTTTGATTCGGATGGATTGTTGCTCCCTATCCCTTCGAGAGTTAATTTTTTTGAAAATTGATGCATACCCACATCACGAAATTTAGCCATATTTTCGAACTAGAGATAGGTGTGTTTTCAGGCAATTAGATGTCTTGCAATGGGAGTTGTCTCTCAAGATAATTTCTAACCTTTGTTCGTAAATATGCTAGGAAAATGCGTTGTAGCAAAATCGAAAAAGTGGGGATTATATTTCCCTGGGCCGATACGCTGACGATTGTTGCATTATTATTAAAAAAGGAAGTTAATAAAAATTTCGAAAAATTAATGGTTGGGCGACAAAAATTTGTTTTTCACTTTCGAAAAAATGACCAATGAACAGTCTTCGTATTTTAGACTTTGCGAAACTTTTAATTCCGAAAATAGAAAATTGAATTTAAAAATTCAGAAAAATTCGGAGAAGAGACAATTTTTTCAAAAAACTATCACAAAGCTATATTATGCCAAAACGGGTACCTGATTTCGAACATATTTACCAATTTCCATAATGTTTCAGACTCAAGTTCAAACGATTTTTTTATCTCCTAGGGAAGGCCTGAAACGGGTAAAAAGTTTTTTTTTTGAGGAAACAATACCCAAAATTTTTTACTTTTGATCAGAAAATGAAGATATTTTTGAAAAACGATAAACCAGAAAAACCGAAATTAACGCCAACTCTCCGCCTTAGTTAACCGTGTGCAAATACAGAAAATTACTGTAACAATTAGTCCAAAAAATTTGAAAAACGTTTTACCAATTACCAATGTTAATTATTGCCGCATAAAACAGTTAAATAAGTCAATTATTTTAGTCGCTCTGCAAAAGCAAACAAATCTTCCCTTTTATGACACCCTGCAATGTATTATCATTTTGAGTGCGACTGTTAAAGCCGATTATATTAGGCATGAGTCTCGACCTCTTCATCACCGTTTCATGACCACGGTTCCAAAAAGGTAGAGGTTGGTGAAGTTTTTTGCTCCACCAAATCTAATTGTGAAGCTTTTAAGAAAAAGTTTAGCGAAACACAAAAGAGATAATGCATTTCAATATCTCAAACCAGCACAAAAGGACCGCCTTATATACGAACACTTACAGTCCCACTTCAAAATCATACTAAAAATTTTAGAAATTATTTTTGAGCGTATTTCACACTGAGGCATTTTTATTTAAACAGAACGCCCCAGTTTGAACGTCAATTAGATGAAAAATTTCTTCGAGCTTTTTTCAAAAATGGCAGTAAAAAGAAAATTAAAAAGCCTTAAGGGGGTTGTGGGTGTAAATAAAGCCAAGGATTTTGAAGAAAATTGTTGTATATCCTTGAATTTAGCGAAAGGAAACCAATCTGGAAAAGATAAAGCTTTGATTGGATAAACACGACTCAAAACATTCTCACCCACGCACTCGGCTACTCTCGTTCAGTGCTGGGACTTTTTTATGAAAATAATGAAAAACGTAAAAAGTGGTTTTGATTGGTTCAAGCGTTTTGCGTGGGCGTTACATTCGTTTTTTCATCACACAAAGGAAAGCTCACCATCTAGCAAATTAATTCATGAACAATGAATCGTTTTTCACGCCATTAACCTACAGAGAATATTTTTTTCAACTATCTTTCGTGGAATGTTATGGCAACATTTCATTACGATTTCTTAAATATTCTTGTTTATTCAATTTTTGAACAAAATTGACCCGAGATTAATCAGATTTTAAAGAAGAATTTCTGGAATTTCATTTTTACGTTAAAATCGGAAGGAGATTTTTTTTTAAACCGACCTGCTGGTCATCATTTGAAAGACGTCGTACTTTCACGAAAATCTTTGTTTGAATCTATTTAAAGCAAAATTTGACCGAAAATTAACAATTTTTGTGAAGTGAGAACATATTTTTACCGGTTTTTTCAGTACGGCACTGGTGAGCCACCCTTCACCAGAATCAAAAAAAATGTTACTTTGCAGTTGATAAAGAAGGGTTTAGGTTCTCCAGTATTTTTTTTCGTCATTTATTCTTAGTGCCCCGTTTATCGAACCCTCCGTCCAAGCTGAGGAGAGGGCTATTTTCCCCAGCAATTTCCAACATTCTACACCCACACCCCCTTAAATTTCAAATATTTTAAAATATTCTAGATCTTGCTGAATTCAAGTCGTGTTTATTTCTTTAGAACTAATTCCTTACTTGAAAATGGTATAAAAAACCGAACGTTTAGTAATAAATGAATATTTTCAATATAAAAATATATTTGGTCACCTCGCGAGAAGTTAAAGTGGTCAATTTTGAAGAGGTGTTTTTGATGATTTGTAACACAGAGAAAAAAATTTAAACCAAAGAGGTATTTTTTTATAATCTTCGGAACTTTTTGCGAAAATTTCTTCACAATTTGTCAAAATTTGGAAAGTTTAATTCGAATTTTTTTTGAAAGTTTAATTCCAAATTTTTCTAAAAAAAAGCAATCATTATTCGGAAAATTCTGTAGTTACAAAACTTTAGTGAAACATTCAAATTGAACAAAACGTTATTTTCTACTTAATTTAAAAATAAAGATACTCAGAAAAAAATCGAAAAAACAAGAAAATTTCGATTTTTTAATTCTTATTTGGGTTCTTTTGTGCTTTTGAATGAACATAAACGATTGATTTGGATGCATTTAGATTTGAATAATAATGCTGGAAACCGGTAGGAAAACCACCGTACGGTAAAGGGGATTGTGAGTGCTTCCAGCAATGTGTGGGGAGAATGAGCCCCTTTTAAAACTCAATATATTTTGCTGAGGATTAAGTGGGACTCTATGAATTCGATTTGCACATTGCAGTTTCGTAACCTTTGAAATGGTAAAAAGTAATAAATTTCTAGAAAATATTTCAACATGAGCCGTTAAATGCATAAAACCTTATTGCTGGTATTTCTCTCATGAGTTTAACTTCATATCCACGTATCCAAAAATTACATTATGCCAATATTATTTTTCGAAAAAAATTCTTTACAATATAGTTCTAATATATTTTTTAATTCTTCTTAATTTGCCGGGATTTTTTGAAAAATTCATTGCTTTAGTTTAAACCAGGGGATATTAGGGGGTAGGGATAGAAGCCTGAGTTAACAATAGGCAAAATGTTACATTATTTTTCAAAAAAAGTTTAACTAACGAACGGTACATTGCGATTTCTTTCTCTGTTTTAAATCATTTCTCGATTATCTTTGTAAAATTTATAGACCAATTTTGATTATTTCTGGTCAGATTTCTCGCATCACTTTTTATGCAGATTTTACTGCGCGCCATTATTACATTGGTTAGGCTAAAAATTCAAATATTTAAAAGGCAGCAAAAATCTTTAACTATAATATGAAAATCTGCTTAACCCCCTCACACCCAAACGCTATCGGGGACGCGAGATTTTTTAAATCCTCAAAACGAGATAAAAAATAATAATTCAACAGACTTTTTAATTCAAATATGTCATAGGAGCTCGCAATTCTTTTTCTAGTAATGGTTTTAAAAAATTTTGATACGACTTGTAGTTCAAAAGATATTTTTTCCTATTTTTTTTAGGATTTTCGCCTGATTTCCGTTAAAAAAAACTTTTTAGCGTAATACGACCATTTAAAATCAAATTCTGAGGAAACTTTCAGATTTGGAATTATTGAGCTGCTCCTGGTACTATTATTTTTTTTTCTCTTGGTCTTCATTAGAGTTTTTATAATTTGAAGTGATTTCTCTATTTAAGGTATTCCCTGCTCCTAATTTGACATATTTCTCGATAAAATATTAGCGAACAGGCCTCGATGTATAATTCAGATTAGCCAGTTTGTTGAACTAGCCTTTCCAAACTTGCGAAAAAAATTTGCCAAACTTTTGTATGGACCACACTCCTTCACACATAAGCGGCACAAGAGCCACCTAAGCCAAAAAACGGAAATTCCTACTCCTCTGAGGTTATATTTTGAATAAACCTAAATTTAACATAACCTGTATAATTAGTATACAAAACCTTTGTCTGCTAAAAGATTATTTTTGTTCTTGTCGAACATTCTGTGGGTAATTAAAAATTGAAAGATTCAACTTTTTTGGGGGGGACGTGTAAAATTGGAAAGAGAGAGTGTGAGAGAGGCAAAATTGAGAGAGTAAAATTGGCCAAAATGGGGCCGCGCGCGTAAGTATCTGAGCTCGGGAATCCTTTCACGTCGAATCGGACTCGAGTTGACGCGTGATAAAAATACCAGAGAAACTCCGAATTTTAGAGGAAATTTTAAGAAAATTTATGTAAATTTATGTTTTGGATCCGAAGTCAAAACCAACGATATTCAAAACAAGCTAATCTTCACTCCCGGGACAGGTAAACCAAAATTTGCAATTTTAATTTTTTGCAAAAATAAAGTGGAAAAACTTAGCCAACCCATTCCTGAAGGCGTATGCCGAGGGTGCAGCGGGCAATTTTTTTTAAACACGGGTTATTTAAGGGCGGGGTCGTGTGCATTATTGGCAGATTTGCACTTTTTTCGATTTTTTGTCTTTCACGGAAACCACCTGTCGAAAATTATATGATTTAATTTCATATGATTTCTACGTCGAAATCGAAATTAAAAATTTTAGAAAAGACCGAAAAAAAAACGAAATTTAACACATTCGAAAGAAATATTTATTTTCTTGAGTTATTTTTATAATTTTACACGGTGCGGATGGGTCGGGCCTTACCAATTAGGCAAGTCTCGTGAAATAATTTTTTTGATTTAAAATGGGCTGAAGTACATTTCTCAAAAAATGTCATATCCCATTACGGGAAGCTCCTTGTCCCTTTAAACTAGTTTTTAGCCATTTTTTTATTTAATTCACTTTTGCAAACGACTCATCGACTTGAAATTCTAGATAGCTTAAACAGAGCACAAATATCTGGTTAATAATTAAATTTTAAAAAAAAATTGGTCCGAATCCGACAATTGTTACCAATTTTAAAAAGAAAAAAACTAGTAATTTAAGAATTTCAGTAATCTCAGAAAATAGATTAAATACAATTAGTCCGGACGAACCAATTTTTTTTTATTTTATTTTTTCACCAGACTTTGTGCTCAGTTTAAGCTATCTTAGAATGTTATCGGATGAGTTGTTTTTTGAAAGCCGAAAATAAAATAGGAAATTTGGCTCAAAAACTCCCATATCCATAACGATAAAATTGAGCTCAAAAATCGAGATTATTAATTTTAAATTAAATTTTGTTGATAATGAGCCCAAAATAAGAAATAAAGAGGCATATTATTGGTTTAAAGAAGGACGATAGAGGGAATTTAATTCATTATCTTGTTGAAAAATGAGCCCCAAATCGCCGAAGGCTTTTCGATTTAGTGGATATTATATTTTTATTTTGTTTGAAAATGAGCCCCAAATCGGCCGAAGGCGATTAAAGGGAGTTTTTATTATAATTTTGTTTGAAAATGAGCCCCAAATCGGCGAAGGCCAATTAAAGGGAGATTTATTATATTTTATTTTGTTGAAAATGAGCCCCAAATCGGCCGAAGGATATTTAGGGGTATTATATTTTTATTGTGTTGAAAATGAGGCCCCAAATCGCGCCGAAGGCGATTAGGGGATATTAATTTTATGTGTTGAAAAATGAGCCCCAAATCGGCCGAAGGCCGATAAAGGAGTATTATATTATAATTTTGTTTTAAAAAATTGAGCCCCAAATCGGGCCGGAGGCCGTTTAGGTGGATATTATATTTTTATTTTGTTTTAAAATGAGCCCCAATCGGCCGAAGGCCGAATTTAGGGAAGGTATTAAATATTTTTATTGTGTTGAAAAATGGGCCCAAATCGGCCGAAGGCCGGATTTAGGTTAATTATATTTTCTATTTTTGTTTGGAAAATGAGGCCAAAATCGGGCCGAAGCCGATAAAAGGGAGATATTATATTATAATTTTGTTTTAAAATGAGCCCCAAATCGGCCGAAGGCCGATTAGGTGGATATTATATTTTATTTGTTTGAAATTGAGCCCCAAATCGGCCGGAAAGGCCGATTTAGTGGGGATTATCTATATTTTTTATTGTGTTGAAAAATGGAGGGCCCCAATCGGCGAAGGCCGATTTATGTGGATATATATTTTTATTTTGTTTTGAAAAATGAGCCCCCAAATCGGCCGAAGGGCCGATTTGGGAGATATTATTATTTTTATTGTGCTTGAAAAATGAGCCCCAAATCGGCCGAAGCCGATTTAGGTGATTTATTATATTTTTATTTTGTTTGGAAATGAGCCCAAAGCGGCCGAAGGCCGATTTTAGGGGATTATTATATTTTATTGTGTGAAAAATGAGCCCAAAATCGGCCGAAGGCGCGATTTAGGTGGTATTATTATTTTTTATTTTGTTTTGAAAAATAGCCCCAATCGGCCGAAGGCCCGATTTTAGTGGATATTAATATTTTTATTTTGTTGAAAATTGAGCCCCGAATCGGCCGAAGGCCGATTTTAGGTGGATATTATATTTTTTTTTGTTGAAAATGAGCCCCTAGTGATTTCATAAACTAGTAAATTATTCGTCTTAACGTTTTTATTAAGGAACTGCCGGCCGATTTTTCCAATCGACCGTCAAAATTGGGCTTTACCTAAAGCAAAACTCGCCATTTTGGACACTGATATTATGCGGGAAAAATTTTGAACTTACCAATCGAAATATAACTGGAATTTTGCTGGAATTTTGGTGGAGTGAAAGAAGTGGATCAGAAATGTTAAAGAAAATTTCCTTTACGTTCCAAACAAGATTCCGCTTCAAGTTTATATGTAAAACTTGAAATTCCTGTGTAGGTAATTGTACCTGCATGACGTCGTTTTTTTTAGTTAGCTAAATTGTTGCATTGAATAGATTGAAAAACTAGACATAGGATGAAGTTGTATGATAGCTCATTCGAAAGCCAATGATTGTATTACTAGACTTTCTCGAGTCTGTGCCAATACATTTTACCGTTACCGGTAATAACCGGGTTTAACAAAGAATTATCGGTTTCTCGAAAACTTTAATACATAGGAAGTTGATTTTAATTGGAGGAGACTTGAAATTTTTTGACGAAATTTTCTGGGGTCAATTTTGTAATATGACCCATTTGGGGTCAAATTACAAAATGACTCATTTGGGGTCATAGATATACTAAGATTCAATAAAAAAAAAATTTTGGATGTAATATGACCCCAAAATGATCAAAACAAGGTTTATTGGCTATTTCAAGTTTCTCTAGAACGGTAACGTCAAATTAGTGACTTTTGGTACCAAAAACTGTCAAATTTTTAAGTGATTATTTTTGAGAGTCAAATTTCATAATATGACCCCATTTGGGGTCAAATTACAAAACGGGCCGATAAAAGGGGATATTATGTTTAAAATTTAATTTTGTTGGAAAAATGAGCCCCAAATCGGCCGAAGGCCGATAAGGGGATTTTATGTTTTAAATTTAATTTTGTTGGAAAATGAGCCCAATCGGCCGAAGGCCGATAAAGGGGATTTTATGTTTAAATTTAATTTTGTTAAAATGAGCCCCAAATCGCCGAAGGCCGATAAAGGGGTTTTTGTTTATTTAATTTGTTGAAAATGAGCCCCAAATCGGCCGAAGGCCGATAAAAGGGATTTTATTTTTTTAAATTAAAATTTGTTGAAACCCAAATGATTTTTTGTTTTATTTTTAAAAAATAGACAATTTTATAGAATTTAATTTTGATGACCTTTCTCCGAAAATGAAATTATGTTTTAAAATTTAATTTTTATAAAATGCCCAAATATATAAAATTCTATTTAATCTTGAAAAATAAAAATCATCGGAATTGCATGATTTTTTATAAATTTTTATCGAACAAATATTCCGAAAACTCGGCAAATTCTTAGAATTTGAAAATTATTTTCAAATTCCACAATTCGCTTAAAACAATTTGATCAAGGTAAATTTATTATCTTAAAATTGTTCGAATTTGAATTTATAAGCAATTTTTAAGAAAATTGTAAGTTTTGAGAAACTTTCGAAATTTTAACATAATTAAAATTTAACCCTTGGAAGCTCCAAATTGTTTATTCGGCAGAGGCTCCTGCACCACTAAAGTGGGGCGACTTTGAGCTTCATTCGGATTAACTACATTTTATAAAAAGCCGTGAATGATCTTAATTTTGTTAGGATAGTCCAACTTAGCGAGGTAATCAATTAGATTTTAAAATTTTTATCTAATCGGCCGAAACTAAGCTGCAAAGATTTGGCTTTGATCACTTACTTCTCATTAAAAACAGGAATATTTTCAAAAACATTCTTTCAATATTTAACAAATTAATTTTCCAAATTTCTGAGAGTAGTTTGCCGAGTTTTCGGGATAATGTCGATAAAATTTATTTTTGTTGCGAAATTCATTGCAAATTCGATGAATTTTTTTTTTCAATTTTTCTAAACAAAATTAAAAATAGCATTTTAAAAAATAAAATTTTAAACGCTTGGCGAATTTTGGGAAAGTATAATTCTAAAAATTTTTATTTTTTTAAAATTACATCATTTTCAACAAATTTTAATTTAAAAAATAAAATCCACTTTTATCGGCCTTCGGCGATTTGGGCTCATTCTTTCAAAATTTTAAATATAAAATCCCCTTTTATCGGCTTCGGCCGATTTGGCTCATTTTTCAACAAATTAAATTTAAAACATAAAATCCCCCCTTTATCGGCTTCGGCCGATTTGGGGCTTATTTTTTCAACAAAATTAAATTTTAAACATAAAAATTCCCCTTTTTATCGGCCTTCGGCCGATTTGGGGCTCATTTTCCCAACAAATTAAATTAAACATAAACCCCCTTTATCGGCCTTCGGCCGATTTGGGCTCTATTTTTCAACAAAATTAATTTTAAACATAAAATCCCCTTTTATCGGCCTTCGGCCGATTTGGGGCTCATTTTTCAACAAAAATTAAATTTTAAACATAAAATCCCCTTTTATCGGCCTTCGGCCGATTTGGGCTCATTTTCAACAAAATTAAATTTAAAACATAAATCCCCCTTTATCGGCCTTCGGCCGATTTGGGGCTCATTTTTCAACAAAATTAAATTTAAACATAAAATCCCCTTTATTCGGCCTTCGGCGATTTGGGCTCATTTTCCAACAAAATTAAATTTTAAACATAAAATCCCCTTTTATCGGCCTTCGCCGATTTGGGCTTATTTTTCAACAAAATTAAATTTTTAAACATTAAATCCCCTTTTATCGGCCTTCGGCCGATTTTGGGGCTCATTTTCCAACAAAATTAAATTTTAAACATAAAATCCCCTTTTATCGCCTTCGGCCGATTTGGGCTCATTTTTCAACAAAAATTAAATTTAAACATAAAATCCCCCTTTATGGCCTTCGGCCGATTTGGGGCTCATTTTTCAACAAAATTAAATTTAAACATAAATCCCCCTTTATCGGCCTTCGGCCGATTTGGGGCTCATTTTCAACAAAATTAAATTTAACTAACATAAAATCCCCCTTTATCGGCCTTCGGCCGATTTGAGGCTCATTTTTTAACAAAATTAAATTTAAAACATAAAATCCCCCTTTATCGGCTTTCGGCCGATTTGGAGCTCATTTTTTAACAAAATTTAATTTAAAACATAAAATCCCCCTTTATCGGCCGATTTTGGGCTCATTTTCCGACAAAATTAAATTTTAACTATAAAAACCCCTTTTATCGGCCTTCGGCTGATTTTGGGCTCATTTTTCAACAAAATTAAATTTAAAACATAAAATCCCCCTTTATCGGCTTTCGGCCGATTTGGGGCTCATTTTTTAACAAAATTAAATTTAAAACATAAAATCCCCCTTTATCGGCCTCGTTTTGTAATTTGACCCCAAATGGGGTCATATTATGAAATTTGACTTTCAAAAATTATCACTTAAAAATTTGACAGCTTTTGGTACCAAATGTCACTTATTTGACCTTACCGTTCTAGAGAAACTTGAAATAGCCAATTTACCTTGTTTTGATCATTTTGGGGTCATATTACATCCAAAAAATTTTTTTTTGACAGATTAGAATTCGTACTAAAATTATCTTCCATGTGATATGTATCATGACCCCAAATGAGTCATTTTGTAATTTGACCCCAAATGGGGTCAAATTACAAAATGTGACCCCAGAAAATATTCGTCAAAAAATTTCAAGTCTCCTCCAATTAAAATCAACTTCCTATGTATTAAAGTTTTGGAGAAACCGATAATTCTTTGTTAAACCCGGTTATTATCGGTAAAATGTACTGGCACAGACTCGAGAAAGTTTGGTAATACAACTCATTGGCTTTCGAATGAGCTATCAAACAACCTCATCCTATGTCTAGTTTTTCAATCTATTCAATGCAACAATTTAACGTAACTAAAAAAAACGACGTCATTTTAAAAATGCCTAAGGTAGCTGTTTTTTTAAAGGAACCCACCCGCGATAGCATCATTACTCGAAACTCAGAAAAAAACAGCTACCTAAACTAGATGTTTTCATCAATTCTTTAGCATAGATTTTGTCCAATTTCAGACATAAACGCAAAATTTGTATGCAATTTAAAACAAACCCATGCTCAAGATACCGCCGGCGGTGTACAATGACAAGTCATTATCTGTGCTAAACGTTCTGTCCGAAATTTTTACCTCATCTTTCTTAGAAATTATTTTTTATGATAATAAAATATATATTTATTAACTTTTTCAAGTTGTCTTTATTAAAAATCTTAATTTAAATGGGTAAGAAAATAGTCCAGCATTTGTATACTCACAGTAATAATATNTTGAAAACTTTTGGTTCTCAGAGTTATAGAATTTTTGGTCGGATTTTTCAAATTATTTAGTATTAATTTATAAACAAATGTATTTTTTTTCTTGATTCAACCAATTTTGAGCCCTAAAAATTTTTTTAGCGATGTAAAAACATTGAAAAAAATTTTTAACATGCGGAATATTTTGAAAGGAATTTGCCTGCATTTTCATTTATTTAATAAAGTATAAGATTACAGTAAATTATTGATCTCAAATAAAGGTGACAATGAAAAAATTCCGATGCAAAGATTTCGGAGTGAAGAAGTTATCGGGTAAGAGCAGAAATTTATTAGAAACTGTATAAAATAAAAATGCGAAACTTTTAGGTTTACTTTCTATTTTGATGAAAATTCAACACAAACTGGCATGAATCACTTTATTTTATTCAGATTTTTTTTATTTTTGAACCACAATCCTCTCGAATATGTAGAAATAATGTCTAGGAATAAAAGTTCTAAAACGGTTTTGGCCCATAAGAACACAATTTGACAATTTGACACATACAGCAAAAAAAAAGGCCAAACATTTTATCGGTAAAAAAACATCCTCCGAAGTTTAATTTTGTAATTAATTTTTTTACTCGAAAATAATACTCACGATATTTATGAAGTTTCGAGCCATAGCTTCACAAGCTTCGTGGTACTTCCCACTCGCCTTTTCCGATTTTTTCTTAACGGAAATTTTCGGTCTTTAAAATCGGCAATCGAAAAAACCGCGCTTTAGTGGCATGTACCTTGAAAAGTTATACTATGACTCATAGACTATGAGTCATAGTCTATCACCCCATGTAATTTTTAAGCTTTCGAGCCATTATTCTCAAGGCTTGGGCATCGTTCCTATGGCCCATAGCTAGGGTCATACCCAGGATAGCTACAATCACTACAATTATAAAAAATTTCAAATTCTAGTTATAATATAATAATACTATGAAAAGTATAATATAATAATAGTATAATATAATAATTTTTAAAATTCTAGGTTACGAACAATCGAAAGAGTTTCGAAAACTGATGCAGAAACCATGCGAAACACCGATGTCAAATGTTGGGTTCAAAATGACTATTCTCCAAGGTCCGGTTATAATTTATTTTACAATTTTTCAATAAAAATTTTCAAGACCTAGATTTGAATGTCCTTATACTTTTGCTTAAAAAGCTGCATTACGAATGAAAATTGCTATATTTTGTAAAATTCGAATTTAAAGATAAAAAGTTTTCTGTATAACTCAAATCAAATACGGCCAGCATTATAATATCATTTTTTTGTGAAAAATACTTGAAATTGACGTTGGCTTCGTGTTTGAATCTATAATTCCAAAATATTAGAATCGAAGACGTTTTCAACTTGTACGCATTTTGATATTATAGAAACCATAACAATTTGAGGAAATATACCTCATAGGTACAAAAAGATATAAAAAGTACGCTTTGAAAACTTTCGGAAATTATGTCTCTTGGGGCTCCCATTTATATAAGCAGAAGTCTAAAACAACTTGAACCAGTTATGGGCCATAAGTTATGGCCCATTACTAGAGTTCGGACCGGGAGAATCAGGAGCCAAAATACAACCGATAGTAATGTGAAAAAACCATCGTACCATGAATCAGTAGTAAACAAAAGTTCCACATAACAAAACAAATTTTGACCCACCTAGTGGTCAGAAAGTAGGTTTTAAGATTTGCTACATTATAATAAAAAAGTTGTTAGAAAACTTTTTGCATAAAAATTTTACAAAAAATGGATTTTTAAAAGTTTGAAAGTTTTTTTTGGCCCAACGCGCTCTAACGTATTTTTTTCTTCCTTTTGGTTCTAACTGGCCTGAATTTAATTAATAGAATAATCTTAAATTGAAGCCAGATATAGCTCTATGAAAAATCTGCAATTTTAACATAAAAACCTAAAAATCCCTGCAAAATTCTCCCGATTTTTTCTTCGATAATTTCCTTTCGGTATTTTTTAAGTTTTTAAATCCAAATTTTCAGTGGTCCGAACCCTACACATAACCAGTTAAAGAGCAAAGACTGTAGTCTACATAATTTGCAAGAATAACCGGTTAAAAGTGATGTTAAAATTCCGTCACCAAAACACAGTCCAACGAAATCTTATAGAAAAGTTGAATATAAATTTATTCAAACTTTGAATGATCTTCAAGAAATGATTCCAAAGTTGATTTCAGTCAAAGAACTTGCCATAAGTCTCGAACCCAGCAGCATAGGAGCCATAGAAGAAACAAAGAAAATCAAGGAAATTATTAACAAAATATCGCCATATTAAAACACAGGTGCTGACGGGCGTGTTAGTGTTTTGAAACACAGTTCGCTAAACAATTCAATATTCATAATTTCTCTCAAAAGAGTAGGATAAGAATAAGAATACTGTGGTTTTTGTCTGTAAGAACAATATAGCCAAAACCTACGGCTTTAATTTTGGCATGTCCCTCTATAAATTATAGACTCTAATGACAAAATCGAGGATATGGCCCATATCGTATGGGACAATATTCCATTTTTTCGAAACCTTAATTTTAAGAAAAAAATCTTCATATTTTTTATAAATTATATGTATTTAAAACTACCGCGCACTTGAGGCTATTAAAATAAATACGAAGATTTTTTTCAGATTTTAGCTCAGTGGACAGGTAGAAACTGCTAGCCTGTCCGTTGAAATTATTGGCAACATTTCACCCTACGTGGCTGTCCGTATAAAGCCCAAAAACTTAAAAACACCGTTTTATCTTTTTTTTTATATTTTATCTTTTTTTTTAAACTGTGAAAATTAAAAAAATATATAAAAAAGTTTTTTAGCAAATAAACATTATCTTACATTGCCTTTAATGTNTTTGGCTCGCAAATACCAGATCAATCACTATAACTTGGCTTAAAAGTACTAGACCAAAACTAAGTTGAAAAACCAAAGACTCGTATGGCATTGTTTATGACAATTGTATTTGACAATTCATTTCGGGGCTGTCCGTTTAAAGTCAAATGTCAAGAAATTTGGGCCCGACTCTGTCCATTTAAAGTCATATTACTCTGATAACAATAACTATTAGAAATTTATGGTTTTAAAAAATGGCTCACAATTAATAATTTTAAAGTTATTCACAATCAGTACCGGAAAGCAAACGAATTTTATTATTGATTTCGAAAAACTGTCGTCTATGGCTATAAAAGCAGGTAAAAATAGAAAAGCATTTTATTTTTCTCTCTGTTATCAAAATAAGTCGAATTGATGATTATTTTCTGTTTTGTGACTCCGGCACCCTGGTCTCTGTGTTCAAACCCCCGTTTTTGCATATTTTTTTTTGAATTTTAAAACGGTATTGGAAATTTCGACTAAGGTCGGGACCGGGATTGGAAATTTCGACTTAAGTCGGGATCGGGCTTTGATCGGGATCCCGAGTGTTTAAACATTTTCCGTGGTAAAAAATTATTCTGTGAACTTCACATTGTGAAGTATTATTAATTTAAAAAAAATAAATTTTGAAAACCATAAATACTCATATAAAAGCATTTCTGGCCAATCATAACTTTGCGTAGATTATAAATATTGTAATTTTGGGAATAATACTTTACTTAACTTTTATTAAATTTCGAACTGTATGTCATATAACAAAACGGTTTTTTGCATTCAACTGACAACTAAAAAAGCTCAGGCCAATTTTTTTGGATTTTTTCTTGCTTGAAATTCGTGATAAATAACAGAACATATATTTTTATTAAACAAAACGGGATTATTCGGGATTGAAAAAAATTATGACACTCGGGATCGGTATTGAAAAAAATTATAAGTCGGGACCGGGCGGGATCGGGATTGAAAACTCATCCCGTTTTAGAACACTGCCCTCTGGTCTGAGATATTATTAATGGGCATATTCTAAGTTAGGGTCGATTACGTATAAGAAAAAACAAAATTTATTTATATGCCCAAATCGAAAATCGCATTTATATTTGACTTTTTAATTCCCAGATATTGTTACTATTCACGATCATCCGTGGTATTAAAGATAAACAAGGTGAGGCCCAATATCGCCAAAAGTTTTTTGCCAAAAAATTTCGGCGATATTGGCACATTCGGCAATATGGAGACAAAAATAACTTTTTTGTTCAAAAACGCGTATGCGTTCGAAATGACGTCATATGTCGAACATTTTTTTTGCTTCACAAATAGCTTCGAATCAAGTGAATCACAAAAATGCGTAGAATTTAATACTCCGCCAAACGCAATCAAATTAGAGTTGGAAAAAGTGAATTTGGGAAATTCAATCATGAGAATGACGTCATTCATGACGCCCAAAAAGTACTTTGTAATATAAATCTCAAAAAAGCCGATATTGGCAAATTCGGCGATATTGTCACATTCGGCGATATTGGCACTGGAAGTATTTCAGCTAAAAATCGTGAAATTGCGTAGGTTTCTTTCGGCAAATCCGACGATATCGGGCCTCCCCCTGTATGTTATCATAATCTTTAGAAAAAGTATTTATTTAGGACTTGGCAAAATACTGGAATCCAAATCTAGATTAAAACTTGTGGTAAACTGTGGAGAAGTATCTCATGCCCTTTCAAAGTATTACAATTTGAAAATGTCAAATGTTCTAGATCTCGAAATTTTCGGATTAACCGTCGATGTTGACCAAAAGAAAAATGTCCCAGAATATTTTAATGGGTTTACTGCATTAGTAAGGACAAACTTGGGCTACGAAATCCCTAGGGAAATCACGCCAGACAAATTGGTAGGAACAATTCCAGAAGATATTCTAAACCAAGGAGATATTCAAAATTACAAAAAATGTGACTCAAAATTTAGTACTGTCAAGTTTGTTTATAAAGCCGAAATTTCGCGTTTAGCTCTATAGACTATAGGCTGAAAACGGCCGTTTTGGCCTTATAGATCAACTACGCTCTAAAAAATCGAAAAAGAGCACTATAGTCTATAGCGCTCTTTTCGATTTTTTATAGTGTAGTTGATCTTAAGGCCAAAACGGCCGTTTTCACATAGACAAACACGGCAAATATCAAAGAATCTTTATCGACAAATATATCATCATTGTAAAACACGGACGTTATTCTTATAGCAAAAAAATGATCGAAAATTTTTCAAACAAAATTAACAAATCAAAAATGTTCTTATAAACAAAATTTTTCCGTGTGAAAAACGGCCACAGCCTCAAAATTGCAAAAAAAAATCCGTTTTTTCATTATATTATATTTTTTGAATATTAATTTGCCTACAAGAGAAAAATTATGTTATTTTTTTCAAATTTTGAAATAACTTATAAAAAATTTGAGAATCTGAAACTTCAAAAATATTTTTCCATAGAGCCCGCACTGTTTCGAAGTCAAGCAGTTCACGATCTTTTGTCGAGAAAACAATTAGTCTCTATAACGCTATAGCGTATATACTATAGTAGATGGTTACTACTCTCAAAAACCGTCATTTTTGGCGATTTTTTAGGAAAATTTTGATTTTTGAAAAAAAAATTATAACCACTAAAGGCGCAATAATTTGGCAGAGATCAGTATAGTTCACAAATCTAACCTAAGTGGTCGATTTTTGCCGAAAATCGATTGATGGACAATTATGTACAATGATTAAGAGTCAAATTTGAGCATATTTTTATTTTAGAGGCAATCAAGCACAAGTAATTTCATATTTCAATATTTGTTCATTTCAAATATAAATTCGTATTTATTTCATCAAGTTTTTGTCAAACAAATTGACGGTCCTCGAAAATTAATTATATAATCCACATAGAATTTGTTTTGCTATTTATTAATAAGATAATAGATTCATATTAATCAACAAACATTCTCTTTATTATCATTAAAATATTTCTTGGTTATCTGAGAGGAAAAAATCGATGATATTTATTTATCTTTTGTGAAATATCTGAGAACACAAATGACGCACTATTCATTTTGGAGTGGAATGGTTAAAGCGACAATTAAAATAAAACCGGTATTTTACCGTATAAATAAGAAAGATAATAAAAACCCTTATATATCGACGACATCCCTTAACCCCTCACACCCAAAACCATTGAAATCCCCTCACACCCAAACGCCATTCGGGGACCCACTTGCGCGGGCTATTATTTTGTATGACTCGAGATCAAGGATAGACTTAAATTGGAGGCTAATATTTTTTTTTTAATTTTTATTCTGTGTGCTCGATATAATGCAAGACAAAAATAGAGATTTAGTTTCAGTACTTCATCGGAAAACCAATACATTTTTCAAAGTCACATATGAATTACAAAAGATTAAATAGAACTGACTATTGAAATATTGCCTTTGATTTAAAATAGCTCATCTCAATCGTCTGAAAAACGAGTTTTCGTATTCTTTGGCGCCAAAATCACACGAAAATCACAAACAAATTATATACAAATAGTTTTCGACTTAACTTGAAGGCTTATTACGGTAATTCGCGAAAAAAAGTAAAAATTATTTAAATTATTGAGATCAGGCAGACATACATTTAAACGTTTAATTTTTTCAAAAAATTTAATTATCTTTGATCGATATAAGCCATAAAAAAATGAACACATAGGTTTTTCCAAAAACGATTTTTCAGAGTGATATGCAAATTATTAAATAATATAACTCAAACCCTGGCTTTCTGAATATGTCCCCAGATTTAAAATATCTCTATCCATCAGTCTAAAACATGATAATTTTTTTCTCTGTGCCAAAAAAAACATTACGAAAATCGTTTAAAAACCTATTTTTGAGATAAAAATAAATTTATTTGAATCAAGATTTCAGACCTAAACATAGGACAACTCTCGCCCGTGTAGGCTTGATTACTGCGCATGATATCGAGTTAATCATACTTCAGCTGTCCTCTTTGTCGCTTCGCATCGAATTCTAACTAAAAGTCGAACTGATTTATTTCAAAAAATAGTTATTCGCGTAATTTAGTGTTTTTAATTTTTTTGAGTTTCTTAGAGCAATCACTTGAAAATAATAAAACTCTCAATAAAGACCAGAGAAAAAAATAATAGTACAGAGGTTAGCCTCAGGTAATTTCCTAAATATAAGTCTCCTCAGATTTTAATTTTTTTTGTCGTATTCACGCTAGAATTTTGTACGAACTCAGTCGAAATCCTAAAAAAAAAGTAGAAAAAATTTTTGACTGCTATCGATCAAATTTTTAAACACCATTACTCGAAATAGAATGCGAACTCTATGACAACATTGAATTAAACGTCGTGATTTATTATTTCTATCTCGTTTTGAGGATTTAATAATCTCGGGTCCCCGAATGGCGTTTGGGTGTGAGGCGGCGTTAAACAAAACAATTTGCCTTGCCTTATAAAAAAAACAGACACATCAGCGTTTTACACTTTAAGTCATTAAATTTAAATATATCTTGTTTTTGTAAGTCCCTGTGTACTTAAAACGCCTCATAATAATGCGTTCTTTGGCATATAAGTAGAGAGCGCAACCAGCCAATTTCTAAGTTTGAATGGTTGCTCTTGAAGCTCAACGAGAAAAAAAATCTTGGCAGAATTCAAAATGAAAAGATCAATTTTTTTTCTTCAAAAATCCGATTTTTTACCGGTTAAAATACCGGTTTAGTTTAAATTGGGCTGAGTGACGTGGATTGGTCGGAGATGATTAAATTTTGCTTTTTTCCTGTTCCTCACAAATTTCATTTCCCCAGAAAAAATTTTAGAAAAAAATTAGAGTCCGACATTGCTACGAAATGACCAAAAAATTTTTCACAAATTTCCCAAAATTTTTTTTTTCAAAAATTTTTAATTTCAAAATGTAGCAAATTTTATTATGACAACGGTCCTTATTCTGAAAAATTAAGTAAATGGAGTTTTGTATGCTCAAAATCGAAGTTAGTGCTCCAAATTGGCGTTTTAAAAAGTCAGTTTCTGACCACTAGATGGCCAAAAACTTTTTTTTTTGTGCCCGCAATCGTTTTTGTCTGGGTCAACAACCCCCGTGAGATCAAAGAATTTGTATCAACTACTGTATTTCTCTCGTTAGTTTTACTGGTGCTTTCCCTACCTATAAGGTAAATGCTGCATTTTTTCTCGAATATTAAAAGTTTTCTGTGGTGTGCGTCTATAAAGATACTCTCTAAAAGTACAATGTGGGCCATATTATATGGCCAAAACCTCCGCTTTTTAATTTGCAGTCGTTCTATAAGTACAATATATAATATGGCAAAAGCTAAGGATTTTAATTATTGAAGTAATTACAAAAATTAAAGAGGGCTGCATCATTTTTGGGCCAAAATAAATTTTCCGAAAATTTTAATAATTTTTGAAAAATAAGTACAATATGGCAAAATCAAATCTCAGCTGTGCTCATAGAAAAAACCACAGTATCAAAAATTTTGAATCTCAAATAAGCGGCCCTGCGAGCTGAATCTATGCGACCTTTAAAAACTAAACTCCAAGAACAGATTTTAAACAAAGCTTTTGAAGGAACAGCGATAATGATGAAATCACTCAGAGGGAAAACGGAAGAAGATCAAAACTATATTCGAAGCGAACAGAGAAGGTTGAAAGTTGATCCGAAAATTATAGAAATTTTCAGATGACAAAAATGGAATTTAAAACTGTAGAAAATGCGAATAAATAATCACTGCTTTAATATTCTCGCTCAGTAGAGTCGGTTATTAAGTTTTTTGAACTCGCAAATTGTATACAAAAAAGTATTTAGAAGAAAAAAATTAAAAAACACATTCAAAAATGAAGATGTTTCAATCTCTAAAAAAATAAGGTCTGTTTTTGGTACCAAAAAATTAACCGGTAAGATAGTTCGGAACTGGTACATACGATTTTTTTCATTTGAGCCATATTTATCGTGTTTACACTTTTCCAAGCTTTGTTTCCCTACATACACGTAGCTGTTTTTTAGATCTTCGCTTTTTACCAGAAATTATCGGTTTCTGAAAAATTTCCTGAACAACCCCGGATTCGAAAAAAAGCTTTACAGTTGCACATAACCTGATAAGTATTATTATGAGTCATAATTTATGACACAAAATTTTTAAAATATGGTACTGTGGTTTCTGTCTACCATATAAGAACAGATTTTCTCAAATTGTCAAAAAGCGTAGGTTTTTGACAATATTTTCCCAAATTTGTCTTTATAGACAGAAACCACAGTATCCCGCATAAGATGAAGCAATGCTTTTCACACGTGACAACTTCATTTTGAAATTATTTTCAATAAACTCTTGAGATTGAAGTTTTTGTATATAAATTCGAAGACGTTGCTCACGTGGGAAAAACGTAGCTCTCTGGTTTCATCTGATTTACGTATTCAGTCAGTTTTCATAAACCGATGACGAAGGTCCCTTATTTCTTCAAGGTCTTAATTTTCAGATAGTACACAAAAAAAATTTGATATACGGAAACGTGCAATATGGACTTTTTAAACCGACTTTACTGCATTTTGTGATTCCTTAAATGTTTGAAAGATTTTATTCAAGATGGCAGAATAAGCTTTATAGTGATAACGCAGTGTATATTATTACAATTTCATCTAGATTAAAAAAAAATCATTTTTTCATTCCATATTTTTTTCTGCAAAGAAGTCATCGATAGTCGCTTTTGCTAGTTTTGTAGGAGGATTGTATTGTTTTCTTAAATCTTCCATTGGTTTTTCAAGATATGTCTTAAATTTTAGTTTTAACATTCGTGGTCGTATTTAAATAAAATATGTGAGGGCATTCTTATTAATTGAAATTTTCTGTCGGTGTGAAATTTTGATAATTCCTCTTTTTTTTTAAAGCGACATCGGACATACTGTATGTCACATACAGCATCATAGCTCGGAAACCCTATGATCTATCAAAAACGGTTCGCCCGCTAGAGGGCGTTGAAGTTCAACTTTAAATTCCATCTTGATGCCAAAATATATATTGGATTTTATTTATTTTTAATAGATTTTTGTTAATATTATTTATGTTCATAAAAGTTTAAAAAAATTATCTACAAAATAAATGTGTTGAAAAAAATTACAATAATTAAAAAGAGCCGAGCTAATATTTATTCAAAACTTTTCTAGACCGCTTGACCCGCCGAATGCCCAAAATATAATTCTTTCATCTACTGAGAACGATAGGCTAGATGTTAAAAATATTTTGGCTGCAATCGCTAAAAATATGTTTTTTAATTCAGCAAAAAGCCTTCAGGATCCTAGACCTAAAAGATCTTAACATCGCCAAACACAAAATTGCAAAAACCGCTGTGAAATATGACCCAAAGTGGTGTCACATTTAATTTTAGACCTTTTCATCACGTTACTGTATTTTCAAAAAAAAATCCATAACATCCAGTAAAAAACGGAAATCGAAAAATTCGGCTCTGAAGTGTCATGAAATTACTTCGAAAATTTGTAAGATGACCCCAAATTTTGAAAACTGTTTCACCAAGAAATTGAAGGCTTTCAAAAACATTTTTGGATTTTTAGCTCAAATAAAATCAAAGAAATAAAATATGACCCCAGAAAGAGTTTCAATTTCTCGAACCAAAATCAAATAAGTAAAAATGACTCACCGAATGAAGTTTAATAAATTTGAACTGCTCATCTATATGTTCTGGCTTGAGCCAACCTACTAAAGGCGTGGTGCCCGATATATAAGGAGCTTCTTTATGATAAAATAAAAATCCGTCCGTCAATTCTTTTTCAGTTTTGTTTCCTTCTAGAACTGTTTTTAGTTCACTCATCAAAAAACAGTCCAAAAACTTAATTTTTAATCCTCCTTTTGACGAATTTTGAGCTTCGTCCATTTTTTGCTTTATCCAATATTGTCTAAATTCTTTTTCGCAATCCATGTAAGTATAGCCACTCCATATTAATAAATCTAAAACGTAGAAAGTATCGTCACATTGAATACCGTCTAATAAAGTTTGATTTGTTTCACATGTTCCTCGACATTTCTGACCACCAGGTAAGCATGACCAAGTTCTAAAATAATGAATATATTTGCCCAAAAATTTCGCCCACTTTGTACCGAATGTGTTTTAGCTTTTGGGGTGTTCGCTGAGGAGATTCACGCTTAACCAATCAGAGCGCGACTTGGGTATTTATTTAAGGGCGTTTCAATCTCCCCGGGGAAAACTCCAAAAGCTAAAACACATCGTACTAGGGCATATCGCAGGAAGTTTTATTGCCAAAAAATATAAGATATTGGCAAATTCGGCGATATTGGCCCCCCTGTACTAGGGTTCAATGACTTTAAAGAACAGGTAGAAACCATTACCCCGTCCATTTAAAAAGTCCGCAGAAATTTGAGTCCCACGGCTGTCCGTTAAATACTTTCAGCTCGACCCTGATATTTTACAGCGTTCGTATTAGATTCATTGAAAATGAATACTGCTGCAAAAACAGGATATATTTTCAAAGCGGGTCCAACGAGATTATTTCAAATCGTCATACTATTCAGATATTATTCGTTTGTTTCAATTTGAAGCAAAATTAATCGAGTAATAGCGGTTATCTCAGTACGGTACTTTTTTAACCGGTTTTTAAGGTACGTTGCCAGTAGGTCAGCTTTAAAAATAAAATTCATATTTTTTATAAACAGTGTTTGAAATTTTAGATTGTTAGCTTACTTTTTGGTCTCATATCCACCTTTGTTATAAAGACACGTTTTTCCATATTGTGCATTTAATAATCTCCTTCGACCGACAGGACAAATAGTGAAATACCAGTTTGTTAAATCCTCTGGAACGTCTATCAGCCATTCTGATTGCATCAATATTTCATTGAAATCTGTGTGGTGCTTTTTAGATTTTGGACTTTCTTCAGAGTGTCTGCGGAAATCACTGATTGAAAATTTCAAACAATGATAATTATAAGTCGAAAAAAATTCACATTTTTTTAAAACAAAATCATCATAATGGAAATAATCAAAAAATAATAATGTTTAAAAAAATTATCATTAGCTATTAACACATTGTGTGGGGAATGTTCAAGCACATAATTTGATTTATGTATAAATACATTCTGTGGCAAGTGTTTGAAAATTTAATTTTTGAACATTCTGATAATTATCCATAAAAAATGGAAAATAATTTTGATAATGTATTTTTTTTTCAAAGTTTTTGATTTGATTCAAAGGGGGGGCAAATAATTTCCATTATGTTCAAAAACTATAAAATTCATTATTTATTAAAACATAATTGACCATTATGATCTTGTCATACGACTTTTCTCATACAGTACAGATATTGCTCCCTCTACGCTTGCTGAGAAAGCTACATTGTAAATAAAAATTACTTAATTTTTTAGTTTAATTCGTATTTAAATTGAAAAATGGGTTTGCGTAGAACACAAATTGAATACAGCCAGCAGTTTTATATCATTTTTTTGCAAAAAGAAACTTGTAATTGAAGGTTCATTTGTTTTTCGAATTCGAAAATTCCAACATGTAAAAACTCATATAATTCGAAAAAACAATGAAAATAAGTTAAAAGTCAATTTGATTTTTTTTGCAATTCTGCATTCTAAGGCTGTTATAAATATAATCAAAAGCTTATTTCTCCAAAACTTGAACCAGTTAAAAATACATTTCTTTAGAAGATTGGGGTGTACCAGTTAGGGAGCGATGACTGTAATAAAATAAATCGAATAAGTTATTAATTCGAATAAGTTTAACTGAGGTCGCTTTTTTCGGTTGGCCCATTAAGGGGTATCTAAGATACCGTATCTTAACCGAATTTGTAATGGTAGAAATTTTTATTTTTATCCGGTGATTACCGGTAATTCGCAAAAAATCGGGTTTTTCGGTCATTTCCAGCAATTCCGATGACTGATTTCCGGTCACGTGATCAACCTAGGAAGCCCAAAAATTTTTCTATCGCATATTTTTTCCAAGGTTTCACATGCAGAAAACCATTTGTCGCTATCTAGTCAAGTTTTCCCAGTCGAAATCACAATGGGCCAACCGAAAAAAAGCGACCTAATCAAATACTCATAATATTTCTGGTAAAAACGAAAAATCTTTAAACTGGCTTTCAGTGACATGTCACGTAGTTCGGAAAGTTACATAATCGATTATAATGCAACTTTTCAAACTACGTCACACTGCAGAGCCGGTTTTACGATTTTCCGTTTTTTACCGGAAATTATTCATTATCGATTTTCTATTCGAGTTTTTTAATTCGACACAATTAGTTAATTTATTAGTTATATATAAATTTCCGAACTAAATGATACGGCGAGGCCTTTTTTACGTTTTTTACTGGAAATTATCAGTTTCTCGATTTTTTCTTCAGAATAAAATCGATTTTTTGATTTGGCTCTTGCGAGTTTTTATGAATCGAGTCAATGAAATAAGGACTTCCAAAATAAAATTCGGTCTTTCTCTTCATTTCTCCGAAAATTTTTAATCATGTTTTACTTCAAAAATTTAAATGTTTTGACTTTCTGTTTCGACAAATATATCATTATTTTATTAAATTTTTCCTGTTATAAATGTCTTCAATTTCTTCATCCACATTTTCTCGCAATCTTTTTTTATTAATATTATTTTCCTTTTCATCTATTTCTTCCTGATCATTTATTTTACGATTATTCTCAAATCCTTTTTGGCGATTACTTTTAATTTCTCGAAGTCTCGCTTCTCGACGGAATTTCTGATCGCCCGATTTTCCAGCTTTGGCTAAAAACTTAATGATTAGTTTTGAAAAATTAACGGCAAAAAACTTTATCTTCGAAAAATTTGAGAATTTTTTTCAAACATATCCGAGATTATTTATTTTTCCACAAAATGACCAAAAATGAGATGGCTTTTCAATTAACTGCAAAAAATATGCATTTATCAGATCAACGATATTTAATTAACGCTTGACACAAATCAGACAATAACCACTATTTTATCTTTTATAAATTATTTCTAGTACTCTTTCAGTTTCATTAATTTTTTTTTAATTTCTTATTTCACTCAAAAATATCAGGTTTCAAGAGAATGAGTCATTTATCTTTTGAGTGGTTTTTCAATAAATGTTTTCTAGAATATAATCTAAAACACTAGTTCTCATAATTGTTTGTCTGGTCATACTATTATTGAAATCAGAGAAATTTACAATATAATCGCGCTCAAAGCAAAAAGCTTTAAAAAAGTATTTTTTTATTGATGGGAACAGCACGCTGTTTTATACTCTTGTTACCTTTCCATTGATTTATCCTAGCTTGCTTCGACGAGTCCAAGCCATCTGTTTTGGTTGTTTCAAAACTGTCAAATAGGTCAATTAGTTCATTTTCCATCTTAAAAAATTGGAATGTTACATAACGTGAATAATGTGTAGAGTGTAATTCGTCGAAAATTTTGAAATTTTTTAAATAAAAACGCAATTTGTGCTAAAAAATCGTTAGCCATTTTTTTGGCGTAAAATTAAATTTTGAAAAAAACCACGCCTTTCCTAAAAACTGACTTATTTGAAATTTTAATTCCAAATTTGCATCAAAAATTATTTTTTCGGAAGTAAAACTTAATCGAAAAATGGCCTTTCAATCAACTCGTCATAACATTTGAACATAGTATCCGAAAAAATTTTAGCAAATATTTTTAGATTCACATTGTTAAATGTATTTTTTTTACGATATAATGTTGCTTTATTAACAAGACTTTTTTGTGAACTGTAGATACATAGTCAACGCAAAATTCAGTAATTTAAAAGGAAAAGTTTCTGCGATCATTTTTTTCCATCATTTTTGGCTGATTTAAAGTGGCTTTAGCCTTTCAAAAGGCTATATCCATTATGTATGCCCGGGTAACCTAAAAACTTATTCCCTATTTCTTTTAATCAGGCAAATAAGTTTTGTGTTACCCGGGCATCATAATGGATATGCCTCGGAGGGTTAAAGACTATTGTATAATATCATGGTTTTCAAAACACCTCAATTTTTGACACAACATAAAACAATGGCCGAGAGGATTTAAAAAAAATCTTTTTGAAAAATTGAAGTTTCCAATTTTTCGTGAAATTACACTCTACTTTTGAATAATGTGTTCAGTCCATCAAATATTTGTGTACAGCATTAAAATGAACTATTGCACCAGCTATGACAAATAAGTGCCAAATAGAATGCGCAAAGGGAATATAACCATCTCCCTTGAAAAATAAAATTCCGAAAATATAAATTGCCCCGCCAAAAACAACGTCGGCAAACCCGTCTGAGGGGATCATGTAATAAATAACGGGGCTGGGGAGTAATCCAAGAAATAAGTATAATAAGGTGGTAACAAGCTAAATTATTTTGGTAAGTTTAAATTCATAATAAAGACAAAGATCCCAACGCACCTAATTTACCTTTTTTGTATGCTCAAAGGGAATAGAATAGATAGAAAAGGTTTCTTGGGGACTCCTTAACTATCAACTATAATCGGATCAAAGAAGTCGAACTTTATAATTTTATTCAAGATTCAACTTAGAAAAAAATTTTCGGCAAAAATTGAAAGAAATCATATTAAAGATAATCTATTTGTGGAAACGCGACTTATGAGTCTAGTTTCAGTATCTACGTCAAATTATGGCCATCTAAGCTGAAATTTCCAAATATTTACGATATTGTAAAATTAATTATCTTGGACATGATAGCCATAGAATAGCTAGATTATCGCTCGTTGTGGTTTAAAAAAAACCCTCAAAAATTTCATTCCTAGGTCGTGATCACAAGGGCATAGTTTGGTTTTCACGAAACAATAAAACCCCCTTGTTTTTCAAAAGTCACACATTCTAAAGAGCTGAAATTCAGCTGCTGAATATGTCTATTTTTTTTAAATCGCGTAGGTTTTGCCAAATTTGACCATATTTTCTTTGTCGTGTGCGTCTATAAGGACAAGCTAATTGTTGTCGTATTTTCCATGTAAAAACGTAGAAAGACAAAATTAAAAAAAAACGCTAATACATTATTATAGTTTTTGGAAAAACTCTACTAAAAATTATCATTGAAAAATTTTCATTCATACATTTTTAAGGGTGTCGTTTTGTCCATAAATAGGAAAAACAACAGCAATAATTTTTTTTTCAAAAACCTATTATCTAGCTATTTTAAGATCATCGGGACTTCCTACGTTAATAATTTTTTTTTTCAAAAACCTATTATCTAGCTATTTTAAGATCATCAGGACTTCCTACGTTAATAAAAATCAAGGCCCACTTACTTTATATTGCTCATAAAATTTCCAATTAAACCAAATCCCAAAGGCTGCAAATGCCCATAGTAAATACTGCATCCCATGCAAAATAGGCGGATAGGATTTATAGGCTAGCCAAGGTGAATAACTTCCGGCAATGAATAAATTAATTCCGATACGATCCATTACGTGAAACAATTTAAAATAAGGCATTACGAAGCGAAAGCGGAAAAAATCAACAAGGTGAAAAATCAAGGAAAATGAAATCATAAGAAAAAAAGTCAAGGAATAGCCCAGAAACACGAAGCTTTGAGATGAAGACACTTTTTGAAGGCTGAGCAAAAAAATTTTACTTGCGAAATAAGTTTAAATATTCACGTTATTTCAAAAAATGGCGCTCGAGAGCTTGAAATGTGAGCCATAAAAGAAAAAAAGACTTTAGTATAGAATATTTGAATGAATTTATACACTAAATAATAAAATACATATTTTACTCGAAAATTCCATTTTTATCATAGACTTGAAATATTATCTTATATAAATGGTTATTCCGAAAATTTCGTTTTATGAAAGAGTAGTTGGTGAATCAATTTATATAACTCTAAAAAACTAACCAGAATGCAGACTTCCAATTTAGCAAAAAAGTACGTTTTTAAGGTCAGGCATTTTTACTTTCAAGGACCATACAAATTGTTTAAAGTCGACGTTTTGGTCTAAACCCATGTGTTTTGTTACTTTTACAACTGTCTTGTGTGCCAAATTAAGAAAATATGTCGATTTCGGCCAAAATGTAGACTCACAATTTTCAAAGTAGATTTTTATGGTTCTTAAACTTAAGAAGCCTTTTCTATTAAACGTATTTTTTCTTAAATTTGGAAAAAGCGTAGGTTTTCGCTGCAGTTTGCTTGTTTTGACATAAAAATCGCCCAACCTAGCCCATAAGCATGTGAATTCCTATTGGCAATCCTAACATAAACGTTATAATATTTGCCAAATGCTCATAATATTTGGTATCGTACCGATGATTAGTATCTCCCGGAATGCTATAAAAGGGTAGAAAAGTTAAAGGAGTCATATTTCATAAAAAAGAAAGATGTTTGAAATTTGACACCGATGTAAATTTTGGACCCCTTTTACCTCATCCAACCCTTTCGGCGCCAAAATAAAACTATACGATTTACCATGCTAAATAACGGAAACGAAAATTAATTTTTTTTTCTATATATTTAAATTTGTATTTTTCACCGAGAGCAAAATTGAGAAAAAGCAGAATATTTACAAAATAGTACAAAAGAAGGTTTATGGCACAGGTTATCTTGCAGTGAAAGTTTTGTTCAAAGTGCAAAATTACAAATTTTTATTTGAAATATATGAGAATCAATAAGAGAAGTTTTAGATTTTTATAGACTATTACTTTTGTGTTTTTACTACTTTTATGTTTTTGGAATAAGTTTCATATCTGCTCTCAAAGGATGTAAAAGTCACTTAAATATTTGTGTACACATTTTTCACCATTTAACTGAACTAACGATGGAGAAAATAAAACGAAAAAGTTGGCAAGAAATAATTTTTGACTGTACACTTAACAAAATCAAAAATGGATATTTGGACACTGAACAATTTTTGTGATCAGATTACGATTTCGTCTGATTTCGGCTCTTAACAGTTTTTTTTTTAAATATTCATTTCGAACCAACAAAATATTTTGATCAAAATTTGAATTGTGAATAAAGTTTTTTTTATGAAATTAAACCCCCTATTATTTTTTTGAGTTTTAAAAAATTGAAAGTCAAATTTTCAAAAAAACTTAAGGGTCAAATTAGGTCAAAATAGGGGTCAAATGTCAATTAAATTTTTTTTGCAGTCAGATATTAATATTTCTGAATAAAAGCTACAAAATACCTGATAACAACAAATAATTACTATAAGATTACTTAACCCTTGTGAGCACAGAGCCACAATTGTGGCTCCAGCATACCTAAAATCATCGAAAAAAGACAAAAAACTGGATCGAGGAATCTTTTGTTTCAAATACATTATAAAGAATTTAGATTCGGTTTCAAGAAAATAATTGAATTTTTCTTCGAATGTTTTGTTCCGGCATTACGGGGAGTTGATTTATCCGGATTTTTAGCCTATGTTTCACTTCCGTATAAATTATTTCGGAACTGGACATACAAATCAAATGTGAGATTAGCCAGTTTTTAGGAAAGTGTTTTGTGCATGCATAACAGTTGAAATAAAAATTTATTGGTATCTAGGGGCAGACATTTTTCTTAGGAAGTGAAATATCTAAATTTTCAACTTCAAGTATCCCATGAAAAAATTTAGTTATTATAAAAGTGAATTAAACCAATCAAACATTGTCCACAGTTGTACTTCATTACCATATTTACTCNAGTTAGCGCAGTCCGACCCCCTTGAAGGTGTAATATGACAAAAATGTTATTGCCAAACATTTTCTCTTGAAAAACTATCCGGGTAAGTATATTTTCAGCTTCACAGGTCCCCTCATTTGAGAGATACAAAAAGCTGAAATTTGACCCTTTGCCGGCTTCATATGACAAAAAGATTTTGGCTAAAAAATTTCCGACGACAAGTTGTGCCAGATGCCAAAAAATTGGCTTCGAAGAATGTGCGATGTTCTCAGAATTGACTTTTTAAACTTTTACCGGTCAATTTCCGGTATAACCGGACATCCGTCGGAAAATCAAAAAATTTTGGTCTTGGAGTTTTTATTGTCTGTTGCAAAAGACAGTTTGTGAATATCTTGCTCCGTTCTCAAATGAGATTGTCAAAACCTCAGCTGGGTGTTCTAAAAAATAAGTTACCTTAGTATCTTTCAAAATTAAATCTAACAAAGTGAAATGGGTCTTCTTTTCAAGAAAGTCAGATAAAGCTTAATAACTGTAAATCTTAATCTGTTTAGCAGCTAAACTTTAGCTATTCTCAAAAAAAAACATTCCAAAAAACTTGCGCCAGAAAAATTCTTGTTCCAAATTTGATTTGATTTATTGCATAAATATTAATAATTATTGATTTTTAATATGAAATACATCTGCATGGAAATATATATTAATAATATTATTTGTATATATAAAATAACGGCGATGTCTTTAGCATGTTTAATTTTTTCTAAAATTTCATAAAAAAACCCAGAAAATTTTTGTTTGAATTTTTTTTTTCATCAAATGTATTTTGTTAATTTGTTGGTTTTGAGATATATTAAATTGCATTTCTTTTTTAGTAAAACTAAATATTGATAAGCTTTCGATTTATTAGAATCATTTTCAAATCTATAATTTTTCAGAGTGAGGAGAATTTTTTNAAAAAATTCTCCTCACTCTGAAAAATTATAGATTTGAAAATGATTCTAATAAATCGAAAGCTTATCAATATTTAGTTTTACTAAAAAAGAAATGCAATGTATTTTGTTATTTTAAAATTTCTTAATCAAAATTTTTAAAATTGCATCAAAAACAATTTTGAAATAACAAGAGTTTTTTTAACAAAATTATTTTAGGATATTTTCTGTTGCAAATTTCAAAATAAAATAAATCTTTGATGAAGATACCATCACCATACAAAAGATATCACAGCTTTTTTACATGAAATATTCTTTCTTTTTGTGTGCCTCGAGTTCAGGGTCATGTAGCGATTGGCCTTCTTCAGTACAAATATCATCAGTTTTATACGATTCTCCCTGCCTGTCTTTCAGACACCTCCTTATAAAAAATAAGAATATAAAAAAGCCCAAGAAACATGACACCCCGACAATTGATAATATGATCCCTCGTGGCCCCGATTTTTGAACCACTTTTGAAAAATCAATCGTGGTTGTATTTATTTCAGTTTTCAATTCAGAATTGCTAGATGGAACAAATTCACTAGTTCTCGTTGTTTCCGTTGTTGTTCGTGTTGTTGTAACAATTGCGATTTTTGGAGTTTTTAGGACTCTGAGAGTTTTTACTTCCGAAAGTGTAGAGCCAATTTTATTTTTAGCTCTACACCGAAATCCTCGGCCATTCATGTCGAGAGTTAAGGAGGTTGTGATGTCAAAAGTTGAAAAAACCCCGAATACATTCCCTCGCAATTTGCCTTCAGTATTTTCAGAATCTCGCAAGTCGTCTTTAATAGTACTTTCAGACACCATTTCATAGGAGATATCTGCTGGAGGGTTAGAGTCAGCCGTGCAGAGCGGGGTTAAAATTTCGCCAATTTGAAAATTTACTTCTGAGACAAAATTTATATTTTCGGGAAGAAATAAAACGTTGATTTTTCCAGCTTCATAACTTTTTGTTTTTCCATTTTGCTCCACCAGACAATTTACACTTTTTCCGTTTAATTCTTTGTTAACTTTTAAGGTCACCAACGAACTCGTCGTTTGTTCAATTTTTGAAGTTTGGTTAATTTTTAAAGGAGATCCGTCTGATAATTCCCATTTGACATTTACCATCGGTTTGCCTCCGGCGGCATCGCACTGAGCCGAAAATGTCTCGCCGACCATAAGTTCACCCTTTGATTTTTGCACAACACTGACCTCTGGTTGCACGAGCATTTTGACTTCGAAAGTTTTTTTATCTCCACTTTCGTTTACGCAGGTAAGGTTGTCTTCATAAGAAAGATCCATATTTGAGAGTTCGAAGTCGATTATAAGGTCGGTACTGTGGGGTGCTTTTTAAAATATATTTTAAAACTGTCATTTTAAATTGCGATAAAAAATTATTATTGATTTTTTCATTGGATTTTTTATTCATATTTTAGCCTCTGTTTTGGCCTCCGGAGCTGACAGTCTTCTAGTATTTACATATTTTTAGTGCAAGAGCCATTAAAAATATTTTGTAAAATACTATTTTTCTAAGAAAATCACCTAATTTCAATATTTAACTTAGGTCACATAATTTTTGAAACGGTCGATTTGTCCTAATAGATACTTTTCAAAAATTTGAAGAAAGGTTTTGGCTAAATTTGCAGAGTGTCCTTATAAATTTTTTCAAGTATAAAATCAAAATTTTTCAATTTATTTTTATCAATAGATTATGTACTTTACTAAATAATCACATAAAAGTCAAAATACATAAAAAGTAACGAAACTTCATGTTTTAATACGTCTAGAAAATCAATAAAAATTGAAAAAATCTATAAGGACTAACCGTAAATTCAGCCAAAACCTAGGCATTTTTTTCAAATTTTGAAAAACGTCTTTATTAAGACAAAACGACCGCTGCAAAACCATGATTATTTATTGAATATGAGACATATTTTGGGACATATCATGGAAAAACGGTAAAGTTGAAAATGTCCCTAAAAGCAAACAACAGATTTATTTCTGTCATACTTGAGAATGTGATAAATTAGTTCAAGGCCAAAAATCATTGCAGGCGTGTGCTACTTACAATTTATGTATGCTATTTCGGAGTGTTTTTACATAATCAATAATTCTTAAGATAAGTACACTTAATTGACGAAAATTGTTGTTCTGCAAATATTATCACACTAAAAGCATTTTTTGTACAAAGGTTATATACCGTAGTTACTCTCAAATACAGTATGTGTTTTTTTTACTTGCGAAATGAAAATTGTCATTTAGGTAACTACGGCCAATAAAAAACGGTCACTAGGTGGATTATATTTCCAAACCCTTGACATCGGCTATAGCTTGGCTTTCAAAATAAAATCCGACAAATTANTCATCAGTTTTATACGATTCTCCCCTGCCTGTCTTTCAGACACCTCCTTATAAAAATAAATATAAAAAGAAGCCAAGAAACATGACACCCCGACAATTGATAATATGATCCCTCGTGGGCCCCACGGATTTTTTGAACCACTTTGAAAAATCAATGCGTGGTTGTATTTATTTCAGTTTTTCAATTCAGAATTGCTAGATGGGAAGAAATTCCACTAGTTCTCGTTGTTTCCGTTGTTGTTCGTGTTGTCTGTAACAATTGGCGATTTTTGGAGTTTTAGGCTCTGAGAGTTTTTTACTTCCCGAAAGTGTATGAACCAATTTTATTTTTAAGCTCATACACCGAAATTCCTCGGCCATTTCAGTCGACGAGTTAGGAGGTGTGATGTCAAAAGTTGAAAAAACCCCGAATACATTCCTCGCCAATTTGCCTTCAGTATTTCTCAGGAATCTCGCAAAGTCGTCTTTAATGAGTACTTTCAGGGACAGCCATTTCATATGGAGATATCTGCTGGAGGGTAGAGTCGAGCCGTGCGAGCTGGGGTTAAAATTTCGCCAATTTGAAAATTTACTTCTGCAGACAAAATTTATATTTTCGGAAAGAAATAAAACTGTTGATCTTTCCAGCTTCATAACTTTTTGTTTTTCCATTTTTGGCTCCACAGACAATTACCACTTTTTCCGTTTATTCTTGGCTTAACTTCAAGGTCACCAATCGGAACTCGTGCGTTGTTCAATTTGAAGTTTGGTTAAATTTTAAAGGAGATCGTCTGATAATTCCCATTTTAACATACCATCGGTTTGCCTCCGGCGGCATCGCACTGAGCCGAAAATGTCTCGCCGACCATAAGTTCACCTTTGATTTTTGCACAACAACTCACTCTGGTTGCACGAGCATTTTTGACTTCGAAATTTTTTTATCTCCACTTTCGTTTACGCAAGGTAAGGTTGTCTTCATTTAAGAAAGATCCATATTTGAGAGTTCGAAGTCGATTATAAGGTCGGTACTGTGGGCGTGCTTTTAAATATTATTTTAAAAAACTGTCATTTTAAATTTCGATAAAATATTATTATTGATTTTGTACATTTGGGAATTTTTTATACATATTTTAGCCTTCTGTTTTGGCCTCCGGGAGCTGACAGTCTTCTAGTATTACATATTTTTAGTGCAAGAGCCATTTAAAAATATTTTGTAACATACTATTTTTCTAAGAAAAATCACCTAATTTCAATATTTAACTTAGTCACATTTTTTTGAAAAACGGTCATTTGTCCTAAAGACACTTTTCAAAAATTTTGAAGACAGGTTTTGGCTAAATTTGCAGGTGTCCTTATAAATTTTTCAAGTAGAAAAATTCAATTTTTCAATTTTATTTTATCAATAGATTATTGTACTTTACTAAATAATCACATAAAAGTCAAATCCATAAAAAGTAACGAACTTCAGTTTTAATACGTCTAGAAAATCAATAAATGAAAAAATCATAAGACTAACCGTAATTCAGCCAAAACCTACGGCATTTTTTTCAATTTTGAACGTTCTTTTAAGGGGGTATGCACTCTGATAAATAAAGGCCTTAGAGGCATTTAAAATGCTTGAAATTATACTGGTGATAATTAAGTGTAACTAGAACCCAATCATCAAAAAAAAAAAATTCGAAATGTTTCCGCATTTTTTTCGATTTTTCTAAGTATTTTTAAAAAGATGAAGTTAAAAAATAGACGTGTGATCAAATTTGCCCTACTAACATTCCAAAATATCGACTTTGACGTAAGCCAACTTTCTCATCAGGTGTTTCAACTGGCTTTCTTTTGGCCTACTTTCGAAAATCGAAGCACTTTTTTTCGGAAAATGACCAAAAAAATTCATTTATTTCAAGTTCTAGCTCGAAATTGCAAAAAAAGCTCTCTATCCAAATCTTTAAATTTGCTGAGGAATACTTGATAAAAAGATTTTGAGCTATGTTGCAAACATATCCTCGGAGGAGATAATTTTTGAAGTCTCAATTGTTAAAAATTCGTCGGTTTATTTGGCGTTCTGAATTGTTCAGTCGCCGGTATCGAAAAAAGCTCTCTATCAAAAATGTATATACTACGTACGTGATCTGTGGAAATTTTGAGAATCAATTGGAGTATACCGTCTGGAGTAGATAGATTTTGAAATTTTGGAAAACGTCACCTTGGTACGGATACTGTACTATTGGTGTAATGTTCAAAATAATTTGTGAGTACTTTTTCGCAAGATTAAGGATAGATCTATAAATTAGATTTTCGTTGTTCTCATGAACTGTTAGTTTTCAGTGATAATATTCACTAGGAAAATGGTTCAAATCAGAGTCGCATACCCCTTAAGACAACGAACGCTGCAAACCATTGAGTTATTTATTGAATATGAGACTATTTTGGACATATCAGGAAAACGGTAAAGGTTGAAAATGTCCCAAAAGCAAAACAACAGATATTTCTGGCATACTAGAATGTGATAACATTAGTTCAAGGCCAAAAATCATTGCAGGCGTGTGCTACTTACAATTTATGTATGCTATTATCGGATGTTTTTACATAATCAATAATTCTTAAGATAAGTACACTTAATTGACGAAAATGTTGTTTCTGCAAATATTATCACGCTAAAAGCTTTTTTTTGTCAAAGGTTATATACCGTAGTTACTCTCATACAGTATGTGTTTTTTTTACTTGCGAAATGGAAAATTGTCATTAGGTAACTTACGGCAAATAAAAAACGCGTCACAGGGTCGGATTATATTCCAAACCCTTGACATCGCTTAGCTTGCTTTCGAAATAAAATCGACCAAATTACCATTCTTAGATCTGGGCCTCGTAATAACCTAAAATGACAATTTTCAATTGCGCAAGTAAAAAAACACAAACTGTAGTTACCCTTCAAAACATATACGGTATATAGTATATGATATACCTTATGCCTCAAATAGTTACCCTTTTTAGAAAAAGTTCAAAACATTCACGTTTATTAATTAAGAATAATCATAAAGTGGTTTTCATTCAAGACTTTTGTCATATTGTCCTTATTTTTCAAAAATTCTCGAAAAAATTTCAAAACTTTTGGAGGCCAATTATTTTCTAATTTTTTGTCTGGAAAATAATAAAGAAAATGTCCCAAAAACATGTGAAATTTATTGTTCTTTCTCGTCCTTATAGGGTGACACGCTGAATTGATAATCGTAGGTTCAGGCCATATTTTGTCCTTATAGACGAATACCACAGTAAATTATTGAAAAAGTATGATAATTATTTTTTATATTTTAGTTTTTGATGTTTTACTGTCACCATTAATGTCACACAATCAAAAATTGGGTCCGGAAAATCAATTGGACTGATAAATAGGGACCGTCCCTTGGGAACCATTTAAAAATGAATGATTGATTCAACTATCTGCTTGAACTGCAAATCAATCATATGGCTTTTGCAAACTTTATCTTTTCCGATATATAGTTCTGGAATTTGTAAAGTTAAAACGAATTAGCAAAGGGATTAACTTTTCTGTATCGGGATTAGCAAGCCTATTTTTTTGTTTGGACTTTTACAAGCAATGATTGGAATTAAATGACCTATCAATCAAAAAAAACAATCAAAACAAATCAGAAGGCCTGATAAAAATTTTCGAAAAAAAATCAAAAATTTTCATGGAACATTTTAGCCAGATTTTTAGCCAAAATTTTTATTTATTTCGGTTTTTGAAAACGACTTATAGGATTAAGTCAGGCTTTCTCAAACTGAGCCAACCATTTAGAGAAAAATAAATTTAAAAAAAAATGTGTAACAAAAACTGATAATTAAATAATTTCGGAAAAAATCAAAAAATAGTCCGATTCGGATCCATTTTATTTTGTTATTCACTTAATATTTGTGCTCAGTTTGAGCTATCTAAGAACTTAATCGGATGAGTCGTTTTCAAAAGCCGGCTTATATAAACATTTTTGGCTAAAAATCTAGCTAATATGTTCCAGAAGGTTCGTAATCGATATAATTTTTTCAAAGATTTTAGATATTTAATGTATAAAGTCCCATTATTTTCAAATACTGAATTTTAAGACCTGCGTTTTTATTGGTCAGCCAAGAATTATCTTTTAATGATTTGATTTAATTACCTTCAAAAGCAACTTCTCAGCCAATCAAAACCGAGGTGTCAAAATTTTACTCCTTTTCAATCAAACTGTATTTTTTACGAAAATTTTGAATTTTTCTTGAAAATAGTTTTTTATTAATTTGTTGTACTATTAACAAACTCCCCATGTTTCCCTATCTCACCCAAGCCAACTTAATCCATCGATTATTTTCGACCTTCCCTAATTTTCAAAATATTGTTAAATAAAAATGCAATCTCAAAGGCTCTTAGCAGTCTCTGGGGTTTTAGAAAAAGCATCCATTCCTGTTTGAATTTATTAATTTCCATGGTTGTTTCATAGGTGCGATAACTTTTGTTTGCCCATCTTTAAATTTAATGAAAATAATTTGGTCCTCTCCTTCAATCCTCAGGAAATTATTTGTCCCATCCACTTTGCACTGTAGCCGACGCGAGCCTCCTTGAGTGATATAAATAACTTCACTTTTCACATTTTGTATAAAAATTAAAAGAAGTTTTAGCAGCAGCATTTCAGCGATGTCTATCTCAAGGGATTTCAAACCAGGATTTTATCTTGAAAAAAAATAAATATAAAAACTGAGAATGTGTAAAATAATACAGTGCATTTTGAGGGTGTCAAGTTACAAATCTCTATAATAGAGATTTTTTAATTTAAAAAATGTATAAAATTAGCTGATAAGTTAGTCACATGGGAAAAGCGTTGTTTCAAATCATCTTATTTGGGCTTATCGATTGATCATGTATTAAAAGATGATGCCCGAGTCCATATAAAAATTTGTATCAGAATTAGTCATTGCGTACGTAGGTAAAATTGTAAAATAAACTCTAGTGTTTCCGTAGAGGTAATTTCGGCAACAACAGGAAAATATTAACCCCCGCCTAATAACTTATGTGTTGTTCAACTTAAAAAACGAATTTATTCGTATATGCTTATATAACTGTTTTCGAAAAGGTAATTATGACTTATTCATTGTTAAAATAAATTATGTCGATTTTATATCCCCTATTCACACTTTTGTAAATATCCCGGCCCTTCCTACTTAAAATACACCTTACTTTACCTAATCAGGGCCGGGATATTTACAAAAGTGTGAATAAGGGATATGGACTCGGGCAAAATATTAAATCACGCTTTTTACACGTGACCGCATCTCAGTGAATTTTATTTTTTTTGTTGAAAACAAAAACTTAAATCTAATCATAAAGCTATTATATTGTTACCGTTTATCAAGAAAACACGAGTTATAAATAGCTAGATGATCAAATTTTTAGTAACAAAATATCCAAGGTAAATAAAATCACCTGAAATTATTTGAAAAAATAAAAATTATGCCCTATAATTAATGCTTCATTTCATAGCTTATAAAATAGCTTACGTTTGATCAGATTATAAAAATTCTCGCAATTCCAACCTTTTATTTCTCTTTTATAAAAACTATATTCAAATTATTTTATAGTAATTTTCATTCATTAAGGTTATTCGGTGCTCTATCCGATATATAGACTGAGCACTGGAAACACTTTTTCCCAAAAGATATCTCCTCATTGATTAACGAGGGCGTAAATTGTGAATCAGTTTTTTGCTGCGTTTCGCGTCGTAAAGTTGGTATAGGGGTCACTGATTCAGATAATAAGTGGATGCAAAAAATTGAAATAATTGCATTCTGAGCTATTAAAAAATGATTTCATAAAAAACATTTTTTTACGTTTCAACACATTTTACACGAATTAATAAACTTGTTTGAAAAATTTGGCTTCATGATTGGTCAAACGGTAGGATGGCATTCTTTTTTTACACATTTTAAAGCATAAAAACTCTAGATTCTGCTCAAGTTCAACTTTTGAAACTTACAAGTCAGTTTATTAGCTTGATAATGAAATAAAACTGAAATGATGCTTTTAATAAAGAATTTTTAAAGCATGTTTAAATTGTAGCTTTTGAAAAAAAAAATTTTCAGTACAAAAAAAAATTTAAAAGTGACATTTTTATTTTTTCTAAAAAAATTTCAAGCTTAATTTTAAGAGACTGTTTTCATTTTTAAGCTGTACTGAACGTAATATTGGCCGATTTCGATATGCCAAATTTTTTTCAACCACGGCAAGTGGCGCACGGTATTCAACTTAGACCCGAACTGCTCAGGGCCTTATTTTATTATAGATTTGGTTGAAAATTTGGGAGCAAGCCTGGAATTAAGAATAATTTCGACTGGGTGAAGGAAATTTTTTAAATTTCTCGCTTTTGCTTGGTCCATTTCGAGCTTATTTTAAGACCATCTGATGTGATTTATGAACAAAATGACTGGCACCAACGTTAAAAAATTTCCTTCACCCAGTCGAAATTTTTCTTAATTCCAGGCTTGCTCCCAAATTTTCAGCCAAATCTATAATAAAATAAGGCCCAGAGCAGTTCGGGTCTAAGTTGAACACGGTGTGGCGTCGAGAATTGAGTTGATTCGAAACCATGCAATCATACAATAGCCTTTAAATATGGCATCAAATTACCTCATGTCTCGACAAATCACTTTTTTTGTCGACGCTACTTGACACTCACGCGGTATTGTAGAACTCCATTATTTAATTACGTCCAAACAAACTTTCTAAAGTGTTCCTGTGGCCGGCCTAAAATGCGTTAAACATGATATGAAAAATTTCTCTCATCGAATATTTTTTGTTGAATCTCTGAATTAGAAGTCTTATAAAACAGAAAATGAGCTCCTATGAAAAATTCTATGAGAAAGTTCCTAGATAAAGGAAATGCGAAGGCAATTTCTCCTTATAAGGACATTCTATTATTTATTCTTCGAGACGGAAGTCATAATCTACGAAGCGATAAGTGCGCCCTTACATCGTGTCCATCAATCGATTTTTGGCTAAAATCTACAGCGTGAGTTTTTTCGATTTCTCCTCTTTTTTATCCAGACGGGTAGACAGCCAAAATTGCCTATACTTTGCTTAAAATTTTGGCTGTCTAGCCGTCTGGGTAAAAAAGAGGAGAAATCGAAAAGACTCACGCTGTATCTTTTTATTAGAAAAACAAATTTAAATTTTAAAAATTGTTTTTTCATCAAAATAGTGTGTTCTGATTATATAAATGTCCACTTGCTGATCTAGTATAAACAATAGAAATATTTTCTCCATTCGATTTTTATGGCTGTTTCAAGGAACTGGAAAAAATAGAAATTTTCTCTATCAAATTAAATAAATACAATTACATAAAAACAGAAAATAAAATGTTGATTTTTTTTCATGGAATCAGCGGAAAAGTATAATCAGAACAGCCAATTTACGATCGTGTAATAAAGAAAATCTCACAACTGAAAAATACTTTTTAAAATCCTTTTATTTTTATGGAAAATACGATTTTAGAAAATAAAGTTCAGTTTTGTGAAAAATTTAGTCTTCACAACATCCGCGTCGTAAAAACAGACAAAAGTCTGTAGTAGAGTAACTATATATAAGAGAAAGCCAGACGGGCAAAACAAAATAGTAATTTGTTTGTATTTATTAATGAATTATATAATTGAATATAAACAATCAATACAATCTAATTAAAATGGTCTACTGTGGTTTTGTTTATAAGGACAGCTCAGATGTCGCCATAGTGTCCTTAGGTTTTCAATATGGTCCGAATTTTTCAAGAAATAATTTCGGAAGCAATTATCAATTCTACAAATTTATTTTGTCCAAAAAATAATGAAGACCTTCTTTTTTTGCTCCTCGGTAAATTTGTTTATAAAAGGATTTTATAGATTCTTCAGCTCAAAATTTTCGAAAAAAGCCACATTATCCTTAATCGTCCTTGAAGAGGAGGCACGCCAAAATAAAAAGCCTAGGTCTTGGCCATATTGTCCTTATTGAGGATATCTTTATCGAAGCACATAACATTAGAAATCGCGTAAAAGACGTTTATGGAGAAAAAAGTAATTCAGTGTTAATTAAGTCGTAATCCTCGTTAACCCCACTAGCCCATGAAATATCGTGAGTTTCGTCGAATTTAATTGAAAGTTTGACGCCATAAATAATAAGTCCAAAATATATTTTTTATCTAAATTATCATCTATCAATTTGTCTGACAGATATCTGAAAAAACTGATAATTTTCAATTATTCTTAATGGACAAAAAAGTCTGAATTATGATTTATTAGATAAATCATCTTAATTATTTCAGCCGAAAAATGCAATAAAAATAGTTTTACTGCATAATTAGAACATTGCGCATAATCTGCCAATTTAATCATTCGGATATTTGGCTAATCTTCAAAAAAATGAATAATAATGAGAATCTAGGATTAGTGATCGGAAGATTGAAATTTAATCGGTTCACAAAGAAAAGTTATAAAACTTTAATCTCAGATTTTATTTCAGGCAGAAATAACCAGTGCTAGATAATGAGTAATCTAGGGTATAATCTCCAAGTATCAAATAAGAGTTTTTAGGTAACAGCAAGAAAAAAACTAATGCTGAAATTAAATAACAAAACAATTATCCCAAAAAACAAACTCGGGAGAATTTTGAGGTGATTTTTAGGTTTAAAATTTGAATTTTTGTTTGGACAAAATATATTTTTCATTTTTAAAATTTTTATTGACCCATTTTTTCTAAGATTTTTGAAAAAAAATTCGGCCACAAAATTTTTTTTATGAAAAGTTACAAATTAAATTGAAAATCTTGAAACGGGCTTTTTGGTAATTTCAATTTTTTAGCACTGATTTACTCTAGAAGTGTAATCGCACATTCAAATCGTTTAAAATCTCAAATGGCTAAAAGTATGATCTCTAGACGATTCGCGTTCGAACATATTTTCGAAGCTCTAAATATATTTTCGAAGCTCTCTGGTCAACGTCGTTATTTCCGGTGCTCTCAATAGTAAAACCCAAACGCGAATCGCCAGGCATAAAGATACCAATCTTAGATATACTTTAATTTTTTGCTATTTCTATGGTTTCAGCTACGTGTAGAAAAAAATCGTCGGTGTGAGATTATTTTATATCAAATTAAAATCTTAATTCGAAAATATGTAAAATGACACGATTTCTAAAATTTTGGTGTCAAAATGACACTACTCTCAATATGTTGGTGTAATTAATATAAATCATATTCATTATGAACTCCGGGTCAAAAAAAAATATTTATTTTGTTTTCTAAGCTGAAAGATTTTTTTCGGACTTGGGGATCATAACTGATATATTTTACTCATCAGATATATATGCGATGATATTTTCGTCCTGCTCTTGTTTTTTGTCACAAAATAAAAAGATAAATATTCGTTGGTCTGAAATCCATTCCTTTATGACTGTGTGTTTTCTCTGTGCGCGGTCCCGATTCCCCGTCTAGTGTCAAATTAACTCAATATCTAAAATGAAAAAAAATCTTTTAATAGTAAAATCCTTTTAATAACCACAGAAAAATGTCTCGTGAAAGTAGCACGGGTGTTGTACTGGCAAAAAAATACTTTTCGCAGTAATCAATCGTTAATAATAGTTTTACAGCTCTCGTTTTGCTTCTTAGAAATTTAATTATTCTCTGATTTTCTGTTGGATGCAAAAATTAGAAAGTAAGGTATATTTGATATCGAATAAAATCTGGAAATATATCAAATGAAACCAATTTTTAATATTTTGGTGTCAATTGTAGCATCTAAATTTGACAAAATTAGAAAATGACACCAATGCCAATTTTTTTGTCGAATGAAAATCTTGATTAAAATTTTTTCAAATAAATAAAATGAAAGCATCAGTTATTTTGGTATCAAATTACAGAAAAATGATATTTTCAAATAAAGTGTAAACCCTCCTTTCTAGCTTTTTTGATAATTTGAGTATTCTCAGATCTTCTGTTTAGTTTGCTAAAATAGAAAGTTAGGTGTTTTGACCTCAAATAAAAAAATGGAAATATATCAAATGACACTTATCATTTTGAAATATTCATTTATTACTTATCAGGTGTCTCAAAAAAATGATTTTTGAAAAATGACACCATTGACAATTTTCTCTGACAATAGTAAATCAAAGATTTGAAAAATAATAAAATAACGCCGTCGGCAATTTAGGTCATTATTCGTCATTTTGTTATTATTTTATACAAACATACAGTTAATGTACGTTTTATATTTTTAAGCTAATTCTTAGCCTGCCACATATCACTCAGAAATTGATTTTTTTCTCTTATCTCTTCACAAAAACAGTTTATATTTGATTTTGCAGAAGATTTGATAAAATGCACAATGACACAATTCGCAATTTTTGGCGTGACTTGAAAAATCTATATCAATCAAAAATTGTAAAATGCGAATTTTGGTGTCAAATAAAAAATTTTAATTTGAAAAAATTGTAAAATGTCACCATTGGCAATTTTCGTTGTCAATTCAAAAAGTAGTAAAATAGCACAATTTTTGGTCATTTTGGCATCAGTATATAAACACGTTCCTACTTATTTTATGAAAACCCATTTAATATGTGCATGCCGATTGTTAACCATCCACATATGTAAGAATTGATTTTTTCTCTTATTTTCTTAACAAAAACAGTTTCTATTTGATTTTGGCGTAAATTGATGAACCTTGTCAAATCTTGACACCTTTTGTTTCTCTCTCTTTTTTCTCAATTTGGTGTCACTTTCGATGCACACCTTTTTCAGTCATCTTGGGAAATATAAAAAATCGAAACTTGAAGAAAAGGATTTGTTAATTAGCTTGATATAATAATTAATAAAATGCTAATTAACGTAGGCGAGGGGTTTTTATTTGGACTGGAATGGATTTTGAGTTTTTCCGGAGAGTCTGAGGTGCTAAAACGAACATTAAAAAATATAATTTGAGACGTTTGATGTTTTGAGATACAACTGCTGCCAACTTAAAACTATAATTGAACTTTTAAACACTTAAATCATGTAATAATAATATTTTTGGAATAGCACAAGGAAATCAGTTTGAGTGTCAAATCAGACTATTCAAAACCATCTGATGCCAAATTCGGACTTATCTTCACTCCCGTAATAGTTGCCTAGGGGTTTGATTTGAAAAATATCACTTAATGTGCTCTTAAATTGACCAGAAAAAGTGAAATAGAGCAGACTCTGCCGATCCCTGGGTCGTACTGATGTTTTGAGGTCATAAAGAGAATCAGCTAATTAATTTTTACGGCATCAATTTTTTGAAAGATGGCCAAAATCTACAAAGATACTGAGATTATTACGTCAAAAACCATACACAAGGCATTATTAAATTGAAAGTGTTTGGTCAAAAATGTTCTTAATTATGGTTTGTAGAAATACACAAGTTAAAATACTATTTGAAAAAATTTCATTCATACATTTTTAAGGGTGCCGTTTTGTCCATATTTTGAATCATTCAAATATGTCACGATCTGTCGGTTAATTAACGAGCTTTAATTCATTAAGACACTTTCGCCTCAAAAATGGGCAAAATCTCAAAATTTCTGTCGTTTTGTCTATATACGCAGGCCTTATAGACACACACGACAGTACCAAGTTAATACATTAATTATTGAAAACAACTCTTTTCTGATACAATTTATCATCAACATATCATCTAAAAGAGAGTTAAAAATAATTCAAAAATTTTAAACCTCGAATTTCAAATAAGCCATTAATTTTTTTTCTCAAATTTCGATTCTCTCCCAAAAATAGCAGACTAAGAACAATTATATGTATAAGATATAATTAATTAACTGTTTTTAATTAATTTAAAAATTCAATTATTCCGACTCAAGATATTTTTTTTTGACTTTTGTCGAATATTATTCTTATTAAGCTGAACAAAGAATAGTTTTGTTTGTTTTGTTCGCAACAATCGCTACAAGTTGTAAATGATAATTTACATATTATAATATCAGCCAAATAATTACTCAACCTTTTTATGTCTCTATTTATTTTGTAAATTTAGGGGTGGTGTATTTTTTTGCCGAGAACTTATTTAACCTAAGTTTTTTATTTAAATTTTGTATGATACTAGTATATCGATTACGATCCTCGGCTCTACAAAACAACACTTTTTTGATTGAATTTTTTGATAAAATCTATAGAAATTGATATTTCAGAATTTTTATTTTTCAGCCATTTGTCTTAGAATTTTCTAAAGTTTCGTTTAGTACCTACATTAGGTCACTTTCGGTAATTATAAAATTTCGCATTTAGAAAATTTTTGAAAAAATTCTAAAAATTAAAAAAAAAATCAGAATTTTGTTTTCGTTTTTTTGCACGGAATCTCTCTAAGCCTATATTTTCCCATCCACGGGTGACATGTCATGACATTCTAGTAATCAGTGAAAATTGCCCTGATTATGAGTTTAAATTTTATCAGAATGAGACGAGTAGCTTACGTAATTATTGTTCGAAAATGGAAGAATATTCTCTGAGAAAAAAGAGTCGTTTTGTGCACCCGAGGATCGTAATCGATATGACACGGTTTTTCAATCAGTTTATGAAAGGCTTTCATTTGCACCTAGTTTCGTTTCTTTTTGATGAAAAAAATATTTCCGATTTACTTTAGTGCCAAAATCGAAAGATTGACGCAAATTCAGAAAAATCCAATCACAGTGTTCTCTTTCAATTTTGAATATCCTTTTCGCAACAAAATTAAAAAAATAAGCTCATTACTACGTAATATATTAAATTTCGAAAACAATTAATTTTTCAATTAATTAAAATCAAAACCTCGGTTATCTTGGTGTCAAATTACAAAAATGAGATCACCAACATAAGTGAAAAAAAATCATTTATTTATTGTATGGCACATAAAGTATGAGTTATATCAACAAAATATACGGCTGGGTAGGTTTTAAAGACGTAGTTTTTAAAAATAGGTATACTTCACGTTTTGTAATTGAGATCTTTAAATTTTGAATTATTTTTCGTCTGATTTGATTATTCAAGCTCGTATATTACGGGGCTATAAAATTTCAAAATAAATAAATTTAGCTGCAGTTTTTGGCGTAGGTTTTACCGGAGGAATAAAATAGAATTTGCTGCATATAATATTATTGACGAAAAATTAGATAAATTGATGGAATTTTAAATTTGATTATTTTTTTATATAAATGCAGCGTATCATGTTCTGTTCCGGGTCATAATTTTTATTAGCGGTTTTAAAGGCCAAGGTGGAGTTTTCTGTTTCAAAATAAATGGACCATCTCAAAAAACCACATTAAATACATTTGGGGCATTGAACAAAAAATTAAGAAATTTTGGAAGATCAAAAAACATAGATTTGACGTAAAATTTGCGACAAAAATTTTGTCGAGATTTTTTATGATTCATCACTTTTTGGTGATATTTTCGATGACTTATTCCTTTGAAATGAATAAAAATTAAATGCCTAAAATGAAACTGGCAGTTACTGAAACTGTCGATTAGACTTGACTGCGCCGCGATAACGCAATATCTACTAAACTAACTCATGCCTAGGAGGCATGCCTAAGCGAGTTGCATTCCAGTTCTCTCGGGGGTTTCAGAAACGAAACCAAAAAGTTATAATCTAGCTATCATTTGGTTGTTTTAGGAGAAATTTTCACAGTATGGTTACTTATGAATTAAAATAAGTAAACATTTTGTAACTTACTTTTTTGCTTAAAAGTTATAAAATGCCAAAACACTCAAAAAACAATAATTCTCTCAAATATTTTATTTCGTATTAACTGTTTTTCATTCATAAGAGGATTTCTCTGACCTTTGCCATGACTCCAAAAATCTGTCAACTTATTGTCTCTAATAGGAAAAAACACCGTTTTTGTATTTTAAAACTTTTAATTTCGACCTTTTTCTTAAACAATTACACTCAAAATGAAGAATGACCACAATAATAGGTCAATCGGAAAAAACTGTTAAAACTGCAGAAATAATGTGACTCGGAAACATTTCGCGTCAATAAAATGATTGAAGACCCTTATAATAAGACTTTTTGACAATAAAAAAACAAATCAATTTTAACCTTCATCGACCTGTTTAAAAGTCAATTTTGAAATATGAAAAAAAAATATTTTCCAGTCAATCAATTTTATGTACAGTGTGTGACTTTTACTGTATATGTCTTTTTTGGCATGAAATGCAAATCCATAAGTTATTGAACCATAACCAATTAGAAGACAGCTAATTGTTAGCGGGCCAATGATAATCTCGAAAGAAATATGTCACGTTTGATTTTTTTTTGAATATTCTCTGATCTAACTAAAACTAACGAATCGTTTTTTTGTGATATTTAACATTTAATTTTTAGACACGATCAAGTTTACTTTATTTTTGAAATATGACACTTAACAATCATAGGAGGTGTCCTATTTCAATAATAAAATGAATACACAAATAGGTGATTTTTTTATGGACAGGATAATTTTTTACTCATGATTGAAATTAGACACAGAAGGATCATATGAAAGTGTCATATTGCAATAAACAATTGTAACAAAACCTCAATGAATGATTTAAAATTACCTAAAGCCTGAATTTGCTTGATTACTGGGCATTTATTACCGCAGAGATAAACCAATCAGGTATTTCCGAAATAACTGTCATTGATTGGTTTGTCTCCGTGGTTAAAAAAAACAGTAAACGAGAAAACTCAGGCTGTATTTTTAACGATTTTTCTTCATCAAAAATATTATGTTCACAGAACACCCTATTTATCATTCACAAATACTTCCAAAACTTTTTTCTCTAGTTGAGTTATTTCGTCACTTTATCTCGTTAAATATATATTTCTAAATGCAGCTAAATCTGCTTTTTTATCGGAAGTGAAGTCAAGGGTATAAGACAAAAAAATTAATTATTTTATTTTAATAATTTATCGTTAAAAGTTCACTCTGGAGAGCGTTATACTCTCGGCCGTCTCGTGCTGTCTCCGGGAAATTGGGGGAGAATTTTAAATTAGTGTTTTTGGCTGGATAAAAAAGATAAAAATCAGCTTAAATTACCACCTTTTCTTAGGAGACTGTCAACAAAATTATTTAGAAAGTTATCTGATTGTGCAATTTACAAATTGAATACGAATTGGAAATATAATATTAGCAATATTGCTTAGACACGCTTAAAGTGACGTTTTAACAGTTTTTGGACTCAAATAATTTAGAATTCAACGACCTGTAAATAGTTCATTAAAATTCCGCAAGATAAGAAAAATTATCTCTGATCAGAAAAATACAATTTATCGTTATTGACTGTCGTTATCAATTTATCCTGTAAAAAATGAAAATTACAATATACAATGTATGTATTTAAAACAGCTCATCACATAACTAAAAACATTTTCTGATTCAAGACCAGTTACTGGTCACCAGTATTTTTCGAAAAAAACTAATTTGATCTCTTAATTCCGAAGTTTACATTTTTGATCGACTTTTTTTTCGAAATGGCTATCTTTTGCTATGAAAAGTGCGGATGCGGAAAAAAGCAGTATCAGTAAAATCTAAATTCCCGAAATGTATTATCTGAGATAATTTATCTCGATTATATTTTTTCATTAAATTCAATCGCATAAAGAGAGTTTTCAATGGTTTTAACACAAAGAGTTCTAAAAAAAATAACTCACAAAAAAAATTAAATATTAAAAAAAAATATTAATGAACAAAAAAGAGTTTTTAACATTTTTTTAAATGATTTTAGCAAATATGCAAAAATTTTAAAAATGTTTTGTTAAAAAAAGTTTTCTGTTAAAAAAATCGTAGCAAATTTTTATTTGCTACATTACTCACTCAGGTGAAAAGTGTTTTTTTTCAAACACAGATAATTATTCGAGCATGTTAATGAAAAAATCTAAAAATACATCTCGTCTCCTCGATTATAAATGACATTCCAAAAATTCTCCACGAATTTAATTAACGTATAAAACACCTGTTAAAACCCTTTAAAATAAATTCTCTCAACCGCAAAAGTTATGTTCTTCTTTTATTTTTAATATGTTGCAAAATAATTCCGTTTTTGGAGTTCAGTCTCTGATTGTCTATTTTTATCAAATACGGTATTTTATCAACAAAGAAAAATAATATCAAAATATCTTTCTTTTCATCCTTTTCGAAATCGGTCAAGTGACAAATAACCTGACTTATTATCTTAACCAAAGTCTTATGATAATCTTGTCGGATGTAAAAGATCAGAATACATGATTCCTCAAGGTTATCCTTGACTGAATTCGAATCCCAAAATATATTTCTAAGTTGAGGTCAATTAATTGTTTAAGAAAATCAATGATTCGAATTATTTTTTCAAACTGAGTAATCCCTATCTTGAAATTGCGTAAAAAATCTCCAAAAATTCAAATAAATTAATTTGACCGAACTATTTTTTTGATGAGACCGATCAAAAAAAATCAGACCTTTGGTTTTTGTACATTATTTTTGTAATTATTTTCTACAAGAAGTTTCAAATAGAATGATTACTTGAAAATTTTCATTCATACATTTTTAAGGGTGTAATTTTGTTTATTTAGAAGGACCTACTTCTCCAAATGTTCGAAAATCGGCGAATTTCTATCGTTTTGTCCATTTATAAACATTTTTTTTTAAACACACGACAGGAGTCAGAATATCAAAAAAATAAAATTCTACATGTGACATTTTAAACCTTTGAATAAAACCGAAATCACCATATCGGACTTTATCTAAATTTAGACTAAATGCCCTTATTGGCAATATACAGTGGGTGAGACCAATGGGCAACACACGAGCTTTTCGAAAAAGTGTTGCCCATTGGTCTCACTAGTCCGATTTTTTTAATTTGATACATGTATTTTCTGAAAACTTAAAACACAGTTTTTCCCTTTAAACACAGTTTTTCAGTAGTTTGTTCTAGATTATAAAAATGAACAATCATATTNTGAAATTTCACAAATATATATTAATTTATCAAAATTATGGGCAAATCGAAAAAAATTGCCATACAAATTATCAATGTTTATCATTGCCCATTGGTCTCATATGTCTGAAAAAAACAAATCTGCGAAATAGTGTTGCCCATTGGTCTCACTGTTGCCCTTTGGTCTCACCCACTGTATATTATGAAACGCTGTTTGAAAAATATGAATATTCTCTCGAAACGAATAAAAACGTCTTGACACTCAATTTTATTCACAATAAGATTTTTATACCTTGAAATGATATTTCAAATTTTTCGTCACAGTGTTATTTTTTGGGGCATTTTTTAAAACAGAAAAAATTTTCAACAAAATATTATATGATCATCTGATCGGATGTAAAAGATGAGAATACATGATTCGTCAAGGTTATCCTTGACTGAATTCGAATCCCAAATTATATTTTTAAGGCTTATTCAGCTTTTAAGAAAATCAATGATTCGAATTATTATTAAAATGCGGACTAGTCAGAATATCTATCAAAACTTTAAAAACATTTTAAGCTTTTAAACCCAAAGCTCCTTTTTAGAGTTTTTAACCCCCATTCAAAAATATTGCCCTCTAAGTATCAAATACTCGAAAATAAAACTAGATTCAAAAAAGGATTAATTATAATCTCAATTTCGGGCGAATTTTTTAATGTCATTAGAATTTAATGTTCAAAGGGTGCCAAGAAAATGGCTTTTTAAAAGGTCAGTTATTTCATTTGGCATATTAAGGAGGTACCATGCGCAAATAGAAATTGCTGAAAATTTCGGACGAGCCTAAATCGGCCAAAAAAGTATAAACGCCTCTTAGACTTCACGTGTACCCACTAGATGGCGCTAAACGCCTAATCTTAAACGCGCATCTCTTTTTTAATTATACATCGGTTCCCGGACATTTTTCGTTCTTGTGTTTTTTATACTCAGCTCTCAAAAGTCTTCGTACGTCAAAAGATATGGCTTCAAAACTACAGCAGATAATCCTCAAAAAAAATATTTCGAAATTGACCTTGTAATTATTTTGAAGATTATTTTATGAATTTAAGAAGACACGTCTTTTGACGAACGAAACGTTGTTAGAGCTTTGGCAATTAATTAATGATTGAAATTTAATCATATTCAATTCAATAATATTCAAGCCGATTATTCAATGATTGAATAAATTATGATAAACTCGCAGCCGAAAAATTGACTCGATCCGATGTATAATTAAGGGGGCGATGCGTTTTGAGCTTCGTTGTCTCGTAGACGTATTGCACTTTAAAGCCAATGAAAGTCTATTGGACAAAACTTTCATGATACGATGGACCTCTTCAATCCCGAGAAATTGTCCGCGTGACACTTATTCAATTTTATTAGCATTTACTAGTATTAATTATTTAGTATTATTTAAAGTAGGTTGTAGGATTTTACTTCTTAAGTTAACTTCTTAATAATTTCCTAATTTTTTTTTTTAATTTTTTGAAAGTAATTTTAGATTAGAAAATGTGATTTTGTATTACAATTTTAGTTGTAAACAAAAACTCAAATTTTAATTTTTTCTATACCTAAACCGACCACGAAGATTTCAAAAAAGTTTTTTAAATTTCCTACGACCTTAGGAGACCAAAATCCAAATTAAATGTTTTCAAATCAAGCTCAAGAGCGCCTCTAGTCAAAATTAAAAATGCGTCAAAAGCGATTTAGCCAGGTGTTTGAATATTAATATCTGAATCCCCTCAAAAAAACGTGTGTGGGAATAATTTTGGCACTAAATTATTTTTCATGGGTCTATAATCGATATCATCGTAATATATGTTTACACTGAATTAGTTAACTGAATTGTTTTTGAAAATGCCAAATATTTGGTTTTTAGACCCTACAACCTCCTTAAAACGTAAAATATTCGGACGCCATATTGATTTCGAGGTCGTCACCGGCAAAGTCTTATAAACTCAAATAGATAGACAAGATATTCGAACTTGAAATTTTCCAGTTGAATGAATACCATCAGTTTGAATTTGTCCGCGTGTCATAAAAAGTTACCTTTGACATTATTTAGAAATGCGAAAAAAGTTTTTGAAAATTGGGAATGCATAAAATAAGCATATCCTGTATAACAAGTTTAAATTGATAATTAAGAATATCTTTTTTACATTAATACACACATTTCAACTAAAGAATACGTCATTTTCTTAGATAAATTGCATGAAAAAAAATTTTTGAAATTTTTTTTCAGCCAAAAACATTAAAATTTTCTCCTCTTACGTGTGATGTGTATATCATGCTATTTCCGGGCATCTCAAAATTTCGGATTTTGAAAAAATTTTACAGAAAAATTTCGAATTCTTCAGAAAAAATGAAAAGGAATGGCTTCCTCGGATTTTCAGATACCCTTTAGTCTCTATTTTGGCCTCGTCCTGTGACGCCCTACTTCTCACCCAAGAAAATTGGAGAATATTCAAATAAACTCAGATTATTTACGAATATTTTCCGAAAAAATGATTTATAGGAAATTGTAGGTTCTGGAAATGAGAAAATCATTATTTGAGAAACGATTCTTGCAAACTCAGTTAAAATAGTCTCGCACCAATACTATATCAAATATTATACTTGCTGGTCTGGTCTGGTAGAACTTTACGTCAGAGACACGTCTTTGACGTGTTTTGATTGGTCAATAAACAAGAGTCAATGTGTATTGACCAATGAAATCACGCGATTCTTTAGATCTCTGTTCTACAAGACCAGCAAGTAGAGTTTGCAAAAATCGTTTCTTAAGGGGGTTCTATATGCAAAATGGACTTTTTGAATTGCTTATTTCTCTCGGCATAGACATAGGAAGGAGTGGAACATTCTGATTTATCACTTAAGTTAGTTCGTAATCTCTGGAAGACGTTTTGAAT
>SCLH01000047.1:170269-191468 GCA_004367855.1 Oikopleura vanhoeffeni | reverse complement strand
AATTTGAAAATTTTGGTCAAATTTGAAAATTTTAGAACTCGATTTCAAAACATTTAAAAATTTTTTCTACGACTATAAAACAATAGAAAGTAATTCGATTGGTCAACTTGAATTTTTTTTATAAATCTCCGTTCTTGTTTACATTGATATTTTTTTGCAAATAAAATAAGTCTGTCACTCTGAAATTAAAGCTAACAACTTCAAACAAACTATTATTTGTCTTGATCATGTCACAATGCTTCATAAATTAGTAAGTGTAATAAGGAAGTATTAATTAGTAAAATTAACAAGTTTGAACTTTTGTGATCAAAGGTTTCCGGTTTTAGATTGATATTTTAATTTGAATTTTCATCAAAAATACTTTGATCAGTGTCAACAGCTGTATATAATGTTGAGGAAACCATATGTAGAATTTTTTTCGTCACAGGATGACGCTCTCCAAACATTCTATATAAACTTCTTATTTTTAAAATTCAAAATCAAACACGAATAGGTAGACTAAAAAACAACACTCAAAGTTTAAATCGCGGTGAAAAAAACCTCGTATTCACAAGTGGCAAAATGCATTAAAAAGATTAAAGTTCAACAAAATTAACTCATTGCACCGTTGACGTTGCACCTTGGTCTGCAATTTAAATCAAATTTGTCAGATCATTATCTGGGTTAATTCATTGAAGATAACGATTCCATAGAAATTGTATTCAATTTGAGCTTGCGGCTCTTATATTGACTGTCAGTTGGGTTTGCTTATCGGCGTTGAACTAGAAATTATTGAGTTCAATTTCATTATTATCGCTTGATCTAAATCATTATTAATTAAACGGAAGTTGTACGGAAGTTGTATGGTAAGATAAGAACGGCAAAGCGTTTTTTTTGCGGAAAATTTCAATAATTATGTTTTACCTGTATTATTTAATATTTCGCTTAATTTTGAAATACCAGTATAGCTTCAATATTCATTCTGAAATATTTCGTTACAGAATTATTTGTGCTTTGGAAAAAATAGAGCCTGATTTTTCTCGTTTGCTACGCTTTTTATTCCGTAAAAATAAACCATCAGAGACAGTTATTCCTAACATTGACCGATCACCGTCGAGTATCTTTGCTGAATTAAAACAGCGCAGCAAACGTGAAAACTCAGGCTGTAATAATGTTCATGTAAAAATTATGAATCATCACAGATAAACAGTGAAATAAAAGGTACTGCTGCTAAATACCAACGCTTGGTTACCAACCGGTCTACTAAGCTGAATCAAATCACTGTTTTGTGCTAATAATTGCATTTTTAGCGAGAAGGCAATGTCAGTCTTGAGATATTAAGAAAATACAACAAAGTAAAAAGAAATAAAAATTCAAACTCTTTGCTAAATCGCATTTGAATTATAATTTGGTGAGAGGCGTATAATTATTGAAATCTCAACAGTCCGCTTAGTAATAAATTTCATTTATGATTTTAGATAAAATGCAATATTTCTTATTTGCGAGCGTTCCATTTTGATACAGTATGAGTTTTTTGTCTTGCGAAATTTAAATTTCGACACCTGAACTCTTCCTAATTATAAAATACTGAGTTTGAAACTTAGTATTCTCAATCGTTAAGGGGGGGTTCTGGTGTCAGCCTTCAGATTTTGCAAGAGAGAAAACACACATACTGTTAATAGACAAACTATTTTCAGATGATGCCCCTAAACTATCAAAGTCCAAATGTTTATAGTTGTTTTTACTTTCACACCCACAACCTCCTTATGCTACTGTCGTGTTTGTCTTCAACGACATGTTTGGTTTTGGCGTTTTGAGGAATAATACCTGCTATATTATTATGGTCCATTAAATATGAAAATAATTTTGAAAAATTGGCCATTTTGTCCTTATAAACGAATGTCTTTAAAGTTACATTGGTTCTAGCGAAATTTTGGCCGTATTTATCTGACATGATTTATTGTACGCACTTTTGGTGTAGATTCTGATTCCGTATCGGGAGCCATTGCATAAACTTTTCTTAATTCTGCAACATCCATTTCAGCTTCCCGGCGTAACAAGCTAAAAGTGATGGCACGCCTACTGATAATGTGAGACCTCAGAGTCTACTGCGACATAGTCGTTGAACGAACGAGTCGTTGATTCAAATGAATATCTCAACAGTCGTTGAATTCATGTATACTCAACGAGTCGTTACTTCGTGTATAACTAACGAGTCGTTGAACTAGTATGCGAGTCGTCGAATCATTGTCAACGAGTCGTTGACTTTGTGTATACTCAACGAGTCGATGTCTTCGCCGTTGAGATCAACGTGAGTGTGAGGCATTATGGGCATTTATTCGTAGGTTGAAGACTACACTAAATATAGATCATTCTGTCAACCAATAGTATCAAGAGTTTGAACAATCAACCGCTTTCGGAATAATTTCTACGCAGTGAGAGTTTCGTTCAGCGGTCGGGTTAGTACTTAGATTAAGAGATTAATATTAGATTATATATTGTGGATTATCTGTATACTAAAATATATATAGGATGTAGTTCAAATCCACAATACTAATATGGTGTATCCGTTGTTGCATGGGCAGGCCAAAAGCTGCAAGCATTGAATAGAATAGATAGCGGAGCTACGAAACAGTCCGTATCTATGTCTATTACTACGCGGTGAAGAGCTTCTCGTTCTTCGTCAACTTCTTCTTTTGTCGTACGAAAATGCTATTTTTATTGCGAGTCAATTTCATCAAAATATTCGAATAAAATTTTAATTTAAATATCTCGAAGTTTAGACTGTCAACTTATCGAATTTGATAGACAAATTCATATTTCCTGTAGTTAAATTTTTTAATTAGCTCTCAATCGAAAAATTGTTGATCTTTAATAACTTTGTGCAAAGATGCAAGAAAAAACATTCTTTTATTTTTTCTTGCATTTTGGGACAATTAAAATTTGGGGATCAGCAGATTTTTAAACAATCCCGGTTGATATTAATTTATGTGTTCAAATAAGAGCTAATTAATAAAATATTACTAAGGTCGATTTTTTTCGGTTTGCCCATTGTGATTTCGACTGGGAGAATGGACAAGATAGCGACAAATGGTTTTCTGCATGTGAAAGATTGGAAAAATTTATGCAGTAGAAAAAATATTTTGGCTTCCTACGTTGATCACGTGACCGGAAATAAGTCATCGAAATTTCTGTAAATGACCGGGAAAAACAATTTTACGGTCACAAATTTGATTAGCAGTTGTGGAATCTTCAAGAAAGCAAAAAATCCTTAGTGAAGCATTGATAAATCAATAAGCGTTGGAAATATCATAACAATTGTATAGCATAAATGACAACGAATTTCATTGGTGCCTGTAATGGAATATTTGGTAGTAAATACCTTGGAACCATTTCATGAAAGAATTAAAATCAAGAAAATCATCTATGGGAATGTGATGGAAGCTCTGAATATTTCGAAAAGCGATCTTGATTTTTTTTGAGAGCAAAATGAAGTCGTTTAAACAAAAGGTGCGTACAATCGGATGATAACCATTGTTGGACAACGTATCAAGAATGATGATATTGAGACGTTAGCTGCTTTGTACAAACTCAATGTTGCGTTTTAAGCATTATCAAATAGTGACCAAGCGTATGGCGATCAGCAAGTCATTGTTGTGATAATCAATCACATAAATAATTTCCGATTGACTGATAAAAAACTCAATTAACTCATCAATCCGCTGTTGACCCAGCGGAACTTTAAGAATTTCTTCGCCGGTGAAAATCACCGGCGCGTTAACAATTTTGTACCTCAGTTAAATTAATTTGACTGAGAATCATTCTCGTTTTAATTTTAATAAGAACACTTCTATGATGATCATTTTATGTCTTGTTTAATTGCTTGCAACCATCAAAACATCATTATAAATTACTATGAAATTTGCAGGGGATTCAATTAAGAATATTCTGCCTTGTATGCATTAGCACCTCTTCCCAAAAGTTCAAATAAAATGACTTTGAAAAGCATTTTAATTCCCGATTTAATTATCAAAGACTGGCATATGCGGTATTAAAAACAGATGCCATAACAATTCAAGCAGGCGTTTTACCTCACGTTGTTCATCAGTGTATGCCAAAGCGCTTTATGGTCGATTTTTTAAGTACTTTAATCAAGGAGGACGTCAAATTTGTTCTAATTAACGGGTGCATCTGAAATCAAGCCACATTATTTTGGCCAAAGAGCATATATTTGAAATAACGCACACAGTAGAAAATTCCCCAAAGAAAGCAACTGAATACCGATAACTTGATGAGAGTGATATAAAACATATCCTCGAATTTGCCGTCAGCTTAAGTAATGAATATCCTGGTGTTCAAAGAATATGAGTTACAATCGAGAACATTTTCAATGCCAGTTTGCTCTGTGTTAACACAGAATTGTGGATCTGTATATGATAGTCAAAGTTACCATACACTCTGAGGGAAATTAACTAGGTACAAGGGGTCCAAGAAACTATTATGAATTTTCTTTAAGAACTATTTTTATTTTTTTATTTGATGCAAACTAAAACCCTTTAATATATTGAGCGAATTTATAAAAAAAGTTACAAAACGATAGTGACAGATCGGCGTATATATTTTGAAGAAAAAATATCACTGCTTTTTGAAGCTTCTTCTTGAATCGGTAAGGCAATGAGTAATCTATAATTTTATTTATGATGTTAGGTTTTTGATCATATATTACATTATTCATTTTCAATTATGCGAACGTTTTCGTTTATTCATTATCAAGCATTTAACATTATGAGTTTTAAACAAAAAAAGTACACAAAGTCAAGTTCAGCGCAGATCTAGAATTTCACGAAAACTAATTTTGAAAACTTGGCATATTTACAAAAAAATATATGTGCCCAAGATTCAAAAGAGTTGTAAAAACTTCCGGAAGTTTGTTTGGATGTTTAATTTTGCTTAATTAATTGTTTAATTTTACATTATATCAAAATATTGCGTCCTGAAATGTGAAGTGTCCCAGATATTTGTCCTCAAAAATCACAAAATTGCATTTCTTTATGATTGATACACCCGGGGATACTGATTGCTGGCTTTATGAGGCCTAAGGGGCTTTAAAAATGCTCCAAAATGACTCAAACCTCGGCAAACCAGAGGTTTTTGTCTGGCTTGACTTGGCTTGACTAGACGAAGAAAAATCATTGGCTTGGTTTGACCAGGCAAAACATATTTGTGGGTTGGATTGGCTTGGCTTCACTAGAAAAAAAAACCGTTAGTTTGGCCTGACAAGGCAAAAAATTTCGTTGGCTTGGCTTGACCAGACGGAAAAAAATTCGTTGGCTAGGCCTGACCAGACAAGAATAATTAGGTGGCTTAACTTGACAGCACGAACCAAATTTGTTGTCTTGACTTTTTAAGGACAAAAATTATTATAAAGAATGGCATAAAAAGATCGAATCAGATCAATATACTCAGCGTAAAATAGAATCGGAATAATCGTCAACAAAAAAGAATCAAATATGACCATTAAATATATAACAAAATTTCAAAAGTAAAAATTTTCGATCACAAAAGTTTCTTTTCATAAGTTCAAGATTTTGCATCAAAATTAAATATTTCTCGTCATTTGATGTATTTTTTTCAAAATTGAATTAAGGGGGTGGGCGTCGTAATTTTTTGAGCCCTTTATAGAATTAATTTATGATACATTAATTATCGGTTATGACTAAACGTTGGACCCAAAGAATCTCATGGTGGCAATTATTTTTTTCAAACAATCTAGAACAAAATCTAGATTTTCAAAATTCAAATATTTTTTAGCTTTAACCCGCATAAAACCGGTATTCTACCTTGATATGAACTTTTTTTATTGGTAAATATGACCCGCCTAAACGATGCATGAAATTAAATTATCGAAAATGTCTTAATCGAATTCTAGAAATTTCAATTATTTTTAACCAAAATGTTACACCTAATTATCGAATTTGACGCTGATTGGTTCAAAATTCGATGAGCTGTATGCCAACTTTTTGATCAGTGAATCTCAGCTTCAATTTGGTGTACTTTTGTTCCGATCAGACGAACTTTTTTTCGAACTTTTCATTTCCGGTTTACTTATAGTCATATTTTAGAAGTTCCAGGGTGAAATTCAAAAATCCGAAAAAACATTTGACGACACACTATATTATCTACCTGAGTCGAAAAAACGGTCTTTATTCTGAACATCCGTCTGGAGAAAGTATCACTTTGAAGACGAAAAATTGGGTAAAAATCGGCGTTCAAAACTGATTCTAGAAAATTCAAGAGCGAAATTCAAAAAAATGGAGAAACATATTAGTGACCTCACTCTTCTTGTACTCTGTGTAAATTTTCAGACGCTTTGTATGTGGGGTCTAAAAGAAGATAGATTTTTAAAAAAACTGTTTAGTGTTTCTAGAATAGACTCACCACCTGGTGGTGTGTGATGTAACAATGTTTAGTTTGAGATATGGAATCGTTAAGCGAAGGCTAGACCTAATAAACGAGTAATCCTCAGATTTTCACAACTGTCTTAAGAAATTTATTATGAGGCGAGATTGAAAGGTACCAGATTAACGACGCCCACCCCTTAAACAATTTAATTATTTCCAAGAATATAAATGTTTTTTCAAAATAATTTTAAAAAACGTTTACAGAAAAGTTTGATTATTTATTAGTTTGAAATCGTGCTGATAAATTTATTTATCTTTTTATGAAGTAAATAGAAAGAAAATTTTCGAAAATTTTATTTTGAAAATTCAAATTGTATAACAAATTATCTAAAAATTTTCGAATAAAATGTCTACTTTCGAAATTTCAAAAAAATAACTAGTATATAATTATATCTTGTAATATACTGTATATTACAAGATATAACTTTCAAAATTGAGCGCAGCGAAAATTTTTGAAAGTATATTGTGTTATATATTAAGTTTTTGTTATTTATTTCAAAACCAATCACGAGCCAGATAATTATAGACATAAGAACCTTTTTTCTTTTTTCTCTTGATAAAACTTAAAAATAAAATAATTTGAAATGATGGCTGGTCTGATAGTATTAATTAACTTATGCAGTCTTTGATCTCTAAAACTTCCCACAATCACAGAAAATGATTACTAAAAACATTGCAACGCGTTGACCCCTGTCTATTTTTTTTCTCTCTTTATTAAACTTTCCTTTAAAAAGTTTAAATTATAATAAATATAAAAATTATGGTTGGGCTGGTGTGTTCACTAAACTTTTTAAGTCATCAGAATCTATTGAGTTTTTAATTTTGACTGTACTTCATCGATAATGCACTCAATAGTTGATAAAAGTTCAACAAGAATAGTTTGTTTCTATTTTGTTTATCGATTAAATTTGTTTGATCGTTTGTGTGAGGGAACGAATCAGCTGTCGCAGGCAACCTAAAGGCGGGAATACAGACGCTCAAATTTAAATTTGCACATACACTCTTTTTTTTATCAAATTTTTATAATTCTGAATAAATTATGACTTACAAAAAAAACAAATTATGAAATCGCACAAAAAGAGCTATTTGGCGTGTTAATTGCCAGAGATGAAGCTGAGAACTGAAACAAATAGTCGCGCGGAAAACAAATTTTCGTCATTTTTATCACAAAACCAACAAAAAGCAAGATGTTTTCGCGTACAAATCACCGTTTACAGGTTTATGACTTTTAATATTAGTAAAAAAAGAAATATTAATACGATATTGCGCTAAGTATAACAACTAAATAACGATTAAGCAAGAAAAGCACTGAATTAAAGTACTGAAGAATCAGCAAAGATTTCAAAAACTTTTTTCAATTATTTTTACGATGTTTATCAAAATATTTAATAAATTGCGGTTCAAATTTTGAACGTTTCTATGTATTTTTTAATAAACTATTGTCATTTCAACACGTATGATTTATTTAATATCCAGAAAATTATATTTTATGATCAAATTATTGACTTTTCCAATTTCTTAATTTGTTGGTTCGATTTTTTATCGATCGAATACTTTGTTCAACGTGTAACTGAACAGCCAATCAAATCGCCGTTTTGTAAATAGATCGAATTCGACAAAATCTTCAAATTAATCGCTAAATGATATATTAAATTTTTGACAATTTAAGTAAATTCAAATTTTATTTTCAATAGGAATATGTAGAACTATATTCATGACAAATAATTCGTGGGAGAAATCAAGAAAAAAGGACGCAAACTTAATATTATATATTCATAATCTAAGAAATTTTGAAATCAAAAATTTTACATTTTCTTGTGAAAGTTTTCAATTAAACGATTGAAATTATCTGCTCTTTTTGGAATTTTTTATTTAAAATTTGTATACAATTAAAAATTCATTTGAAATTAAGCTTAAATCATGAATTCAGCTTTGGAAATTCGAAATATTTTTCGATAAGATTAAATTTCTCATTTATGCTTGAAAAAATTAAACTCAGTCAAAAATTTATTAAATTTAGATTAAAAAGAACAAAAATCAACAAAATTTCGGATTTTAAAAAAAATAGGGTTTATAAATTGTTTTCGAAATTGAAAAATTGTTTTCGAAAATTAAAAATTGTTCTGCAACAAAATAATGTCAAATTACAAAAATTAAGAAGAATTTACAAATATTTTGAATTTTGAATATTTAATCAATAAAATTAATCAATGAAAACGTGAAATCCAGAGAGAAATTTGTAAATATTTTATAAAAATTAAATAGAAAAGTTTAATTTCAAACTAAAAAATGTCCTCGAAAACAAAAGTTTACAAACTTGTGTGTGTAGACATTCTTATTAAAACTGGGTATTAACCTTGGGGACTTATCAATAATTGATATTTCGCAGCGTACGTTATGAATGGTTATAAATTATAAGTTACCCTTTAAGGGGGTACTGGTTGCTGGTTTTATGAGGCATTTGGGGCTTTATAAATGGTCCAAATTGATTTGAGATGATAACCAAGTCTACTACCACCGACCAAATTATCAAACAAATATTTCGAAATTTTTGTGTTTTTTTCGATTTTTTTCTAAGTATTTTTTTCAAAATGAAGTTCAAAATAATGTTTGCTGTAATTTAACCACTAAACTGAAAAATTACACCTTGACGTCAGCCAACTTTCTGATCAGTGTTTTCGTGTCTTTTGATACTACTTTCGAAAAAATCGAAGCACCTTTTTTTTCGGAAATTTTTTTCACGTGACCTTCAAAATATTATATTTTGAGTTTGGGGTCGAAATTTGAAAAAAACGCTTCTAGAGGAGTTTCTATTTATTCTGTGCTGGTGTTTGCTCGAATTTGAGTGGATTCCAAATATAACCTAGGGTAGATAGATTTTTGGTGAAAAAATGCTAAAAAATCGCAAAAAATCGGTAGTTTTCTGCGATTTCTAGAAAAACTGAAGTGATTTTTGAGAAAAACGCTTCTAGAGGACCTAAGTTTAATAAGTCATGACGGGATATGTAATAATTTGAGCTGCTTTCTGAATAAACTCTGGGAGGAGATAGATTTTGAAATTTGGTCGAGGGACACCTTGTACTAGTGACGGATCTCAGAGTGTATCGGACAAAAAAGTCATTGACCAATGGTTTTGACAAGATTAATCATTTAAGGTTAGATCTACAACATGGCTAATCTTAATTGTCCAATAGTTTCTCGGTTAGGCTGATTTCTCATCCGNTGAACACTGTAGGAGGCTTCCGATTCAATCTTGAGAACGATCGATGTCATCAATTCGATGATGTGACAGATAGTTAATTATCCTTTTATCATTGGGATCGGAACATTTGTGATGATTGACGACATTGAGTATTGAAATCAGGAGAAAAACGTTGATGAAATCGTTATTAAGACACCAATTAAAAATTTTGGGGTCTAAAATTTTGACGATTGGCATCAGGCAATTAATCAAATTGCACTGGTGGCAATTTGAAATTCCGATGATTCATTTAATTGAACAAGAAAATCTGACAGTTGTCTGGTTCCTGCATAATTATACAATTTTTTTTTGACGAAAGAGCAATTAAATTGCTAAACGTTACAGATTCTCAGGCCATACTCAGATAACTTGACTTTCGAATTGCGGAACTAGCATGAATGGAATCTAAAACTATAAACGCTCAGCCACCGTTAGGGGTCTGTGGACTATTTCGAACATCTTTTGACTCGTAATCATAGATGATCAATTTACCGAAGAACTTTCTTCAGTTTCAGTAATGTCTGAAAGTATCATGTGATCGTAATTATAAAAAAATATTAGAATTTAAAAAAAATTCCATGAGACCAAGTTTCATTATGAAAAAATTTTTGCAGTTCGGAATTCAGTTTTATATTAAATTGTCATTCAAATTTACAAATTTATTTCTTGATTTCACATTTTCATTTTATTGATTAATTTTATAAAGTTGGAAAAATTCTAAAAATTCTGTGATTTTCTCCTTATTTAATTTCGAAAACAAGAAATTTTTTCATTCACAAATTCAATTTTTAAATTAACATTTCTAACTTTTGAATACAATTTTTGTTGTTTCAACATTTATGATAAAAATTATATTTTTTGAAAAATTGAATTTGTAATTTGCCACCTATACCAACGAATCGACACAAGCCAAGCGGAAACAGCGTGCGCGCGACCGAGCAAATACAACAGCCATCACGGAGCCCCACGCCCGAGCGACGTGACGCCGACCGCACCCCTGCCCGCAAACACGACAAGGCCACACGACACAGGCAGAAAAAGACACTCTACTCACCTCCGTCACGGCTGGAGAACGCGCAGCCCTCCGGCAACGGTCATGCACCTGGTGGAACGCTCAGTGGAACACCGTGCTGACTTGTCCCCTGTATGATAAGATGAGCGGGCCGCTGAATCTCATTGGTTCAATTATTAAATGAATTTTTTTTTTAATTTGAATTTTCAAATTCAAAAATTAAAATTGAGCTTCATTTATCAAGACTCAAAACTTGATACAACAAAAAAAAACAAAATTTTACAATTTTCAAAAATATTTGCCTTCAAAAATAAAAATTGAAGAATAAATTGATAAAAATAACACAAAAATTTAGTTATTGATGAATTTTGTTAATTTCTTTGAATAATTATAAACATACCTTTAAATAAGCTTTAACCCCTCACACCCTTTGCTATCTAAAGGCAAAAAATTTTCGGGAAGCCAAACACGGTCGTTCTGAGACAATAATATCCGTCACGGACCTACAATTCAAATATGATTATAGAGTTTGCAATTTATTTCCAAACGAATATTGTTGAAAAATTTATTTAATACGATGAGCGCGTTCGAAAAATTATTTCCTTCCTTCTCTTTTTTTTAGGGGATTTTTCGTCAGAACTTTGCGTTAAAAATTTAGTTGGTGTTGTGAAAACGATACATAATATTTGTGAGCAGTGTTTTAGGAAAGTATTGTGAGCGTTGATTAAGTTATTTTATCTGCAGTCTCTATGCGAAGAATAATTCCAATGATTTTTATGAAACTGCAAATAATGAAAAAAATATTTATTCATTAAAATTATTTTTCCAAGATTTTGAACGGCAATTTACTCTTTTAATGAGGCAACATTTAGACAAATCGATCAAATAAAGAAAAGTAGGTTACTGATCTTGAGAGTTTTTTCAGTCTGAGTTAGCAATATTTTTCACATTTTTACTGCTAGATATTTATGATTTCGCTTGGCGGCCGTATAATCGTTTTTTAACGATCAAGGATATCATATTGTTTAATTTTGATTACCAGCTTTCAATAGTTTTCCAAGAAAATACCAATGTTTAGTGAACCTTTATTTCTCTCGCAGTTTTTATCTAGGTTTCATTTTCAAATTCGTAAAAATGTTTACGTGTATGTTCACTTTTTATTTTTGTACTGTCGATTGTCTCAAGTCAGTGACTACAATAATTATAAATTTGATTCTTTCCCAGTGTTTCCCGTTGATAAGCGCTCAAAAGTATTGCCTTTAGATAAGAGTCTTTTTTGGGTGTTGAGGCCGAGTTTTCTCGTTTTTCTGGGTGTGGGAGGTTAAAGTTAAATGATTTTTTGGATAATTGTTTTTCAATTTAATATTCCAATTCAACATTTTATGTTTTTTCGAAATTATAAACAGAAAAAAAAATAGAATTTTAGTGAGATTTAAACAAAACTTTTAGTGGAATACATGATGAAAAAATCAAAAATTTCTCTGTTGTGCTAAAAATTATTTGGATTAGAAAAATAAATGATAGTATCAAATTTCTCAAAATTATTAACTTATTTTAGCGTTTTGAATTAGAATTAAAGTAACCAATAATATTGCGGACTTAAAATTCAAATTTCGCAAAAATAAGCATAATCTTTTCAAGATGAATAATTGGTTACAATTGTGATTTTTTTAATATTGAAAATTTGGTCTAAATTACCAAAAAAAGAGAGAAATTCAGTTGAAAAAAAGAAGATTGCATTAATTAAAAATAATCATGAATTTTTTGGATCAAAAATTAATAATTTAAAAATTTTGACATTTAAAACAAATAAACGGTACATAGAAATCGTATCTTGTTTAAAAAAAATAAAATCTTGAAAAATAAAGTTGATTAGTAAATTGGTAACTTGTATTTATCATAATAAAAAAAATGCACGCCTTAATTTTGTTATTTTGGTTTATAAAAAATTAAGAGGGTACCGGACGGTATTAAAGGGTGTTTTTCGAGGGCGCGCGCTGGAAACAAACAATACACGGCACGACTTGTAACTAATATTCAAAAAAACACGCGTAATCTTCAAGCTTTCGGTTGGAATGTACTTTTATATTCTCGGAAATTTATAAACTCATTATATTATGATTTTAAAAAGGAGTTCTTTCAAAAATTCAAAATTACATCCTGGACTAACTATGATTGGTTAAGAATTTTAATTCTCAAAAAAAATTTCATATTATCGTTGGTTATTTTAAGTCTTGAAAGATTTCAAAAAAAAATATTAAAACTCTAGAAATGTTCGAAAAAATCGAAAAATTTTCGCACGTCTGTGACACACACTCGCCACCATGTTCTGTATATCATATTGTTATTTTCCTCTCTTTATCAGATTGAATAAAAATTTCAATGAGGAACACTTTAACTGACAATTTTGATTTACCGTCTCTCGCCTTTTTCCTTAGAAGCGCTTAGAAGTTTGAGGAGTTTAGGCATAAAATTAGAAAAACAAACAACATTTTCAAATTTTTTTTCAAAGAATGACTTTTTATTTAAGTGCTTTTTACTAGTTTTACATGTGCAAATTCAAAAAATGTAATAAAAATTTTGCCATGCGGTTGTATTTTGATAAAATAGGAAAATTGAGTTTACCAAATGCATGTGATTTCAGCTGCGCCACATATGATATATTGCGTCAGGTGGAAATGCTTTTCAATCAGGACAAATACTTCGGATAATCAAACTGAGAATATCAACTGTTTCCGACATGTATTCAAAATTGTTTTTTGTTTCAAAATTTCCTATCGGACGCAACTTGATTACTGAACCCAGTTTCACAATTGGTCCAGTTCATACACAACGTGGAAAAGGTGGCGATTTTGTGCCAGATTGTTGATCACAAGCCAAATAATTTTTATCTAAAATCTTGTTTTTTAGGGTTCGTTGATTACCTGAATTTTTTTGCCCTGGTAGGTTATTGAATAAAGATCAAACAATCAACCTACGATTATCTATTCTATCCAAAAAACTTCACAAACTAAAATCAGTAATTTTGCCCTCTCATCGAAATAAGATAAAAAAATACTTTTTTTCTTATTTTATTTTTGATCGAGAAAAGGATGACGAAAAGTTTACAATGTAAGTTAACTCAGAGTGATTATCTATGGTTGTACATGTTTCAAACCACTTTCAATTCTTCTTACACCAAGATAACTTTAGTAGAAATAATAACAAACGTGATGGCGTTAAAGTATTTTTCCAAAATTTTTTTGTTTTCCTTTTTTTCTTAAATCGCTCGCTTGATTTCCAACTCACGAAACAAAAGTACTTTTCGTGTATAGTTAGAGCTTTGAAAACTACCCACCAATGGACTTTTCAATATTGTCTGAAATTATATTTTCCAGTTTTGAAAACATTTTTGATGTCTTCTACAAATTGTTCCCGTGGGTGACCCCTTGGAATGCAGTTATTATCAGTTTAAATTTTTTTGTGAAATTTTCGTGATTCAGGAAATTTTATTAATTTTGAATAATACAGAATGACATTTTTTGAGAAGTAAAAAAGTTGGGTCTTCTAGACTTTAATTTCATTTTTTTTTCCCGAAAAATTAAAATTTCGGTAACTACTTCTCTATTTCTGACATGCATGTTCATTATTTTTAATTGACTTCTTGATTCATGTTGGAATTTTGTTAAAAATTAAAACGTTTTCTTAGTTTTTAAGTTTTCTTAAATCATGACATTCCAAAATTTTGAGTTAAAAATCAATCTTTTTATTATCAGCAGAATTTGAAGTCCAAAACAGATCTCCAGTTTGCCGAACTTTCTATTTTATATTTTCAAATGTTGTGGGTTTTAAAAATATAATTATTTTGGAATTGCAATTTTCTGAAGTCAGAATTTGAAAAAAATTGTATTTTTTATAGATTTTTAATTGCTCTCAATTCAAATGTTTTTAGCTCCATATTTCTTATACAGATAAACTAAAATTTGCAAAAAACTGTAAGAAATTTTACTTAGAACAGAGGAGTCAGTACTTGAAGAGCGAAAACTTTTAAAGTATCGCATTGTTTCTAAATACAAGTCTGAAATAAAAAATAAAAAAACCCCACATTATAACGAGCATAAGTTATTGCTGCATTACGGTTTTTCTGTGGTTCAGTGCACGTTTGAGGTGAGATTGTATTGCGAAATCAGGAAGGTTAGAATTTTGAAAATTTTGATTAGGTGGTTTTTAGGACTCGACTTGCTGGTGCTTAACCGAGGGTTGCAGGGATTATTCTGATTAATCATTTTTAGTAAATTGAGGTAGATCTACCCCAATGGCGATGATTCAAATGCTACGGACAGCAGTTTTGTTTCTGATTTAAGATGGCTTAAGGTACAGGAATTACGAATTTATATTGAAATTACATAAATTTATAAAGAATTTCAAATATATTTCAAACAAGTTTTTTTGTTAGATTTACATTTAATATTTTTGCACAACCGAATATAGTCTGGTTTGATGTGGTAATTTAGTAACAGATATTATCTTATGAAGCTCAAATTTTCCAATATTTAGCTCTTAATCGCCAGTTGCCTGTTTTTGAATTCAGATGAGCAAAAAAACTTCAAGCCAAATAAACTTTAGCTTTGATTATTAAGTCACGTTTGAAGCAACGGGTTTCTCTGGCTTGCGTGTCGAAATCTCTCTGGCTTCTGGCTCGACTCAAAATCGCTTCTGACTCGCGTGGTCGGGCTTGACTCAAGCCAAGCCAATCCGAGCCAGCCAAGCCAGTGAGTGCCAAGGTCTGACCCAGGAGACTCCCAAATTTTTAAATGATCTTTTTCAGGGATCTACGTTTCTGGTAAAACTGAAAAAAAAGAAATCTAGTAAATAACGATCAGGAGCCCCCGTAATCGATATATTATATCTCAAAAAACAAGGAACAACAAAACATAATACAGCAAAAAACCTTGACGAGTATGGGTCAGAAATATCGTTTACAAATAATATGAAGAACGAACAGTTTTAAACATTGGTGTTGCGATCTTCTAGAAAATTTCTTGGAAATGATGAAAATAATTTCAAAAATGAAGATAAAGGATCAGGGATTACTCCCTCAGATTCAATATTCGAATTAGAATAAAAAAGAAAAAAAGAAGTTTGGTAAGAAAATTTAATGAATAACAGGTTTCTCCGATTTTATGCAACTCAAGGTTAAATTTTCTACATGAACGCTGAGTGGACTTAATAAACCTCAAGAAATAACGAAAACCGCAATTATATGATCCACCATAAAAAAGGTGGACAGACTGTCTGAAACTGGGGAGCTAGACCGACTCATCGGATGATATGATAATGACCAAATTTGACTCCTCGTCGGAGGGCTCCGGTCTATTTACGAGCTGATAACCAGCATTGCCGGAAACATAAATCTCATGCGCCTCAAGCTTAATTTTGACAACTGGTTTCAAAAAGTCAGAGTTTAGTGTGTAACTTGGGGCGCGCCGTTTCCGGGAAACTCGTTATTTGCCAGTTTCAACAGAAACGAGCTTTGTTGGTTTAACTTTGGACTCAGGTTTTACTTTTGGTTCAGGTTTTGCTTTGGATCCAGATTTTTCCTGATTTTTCCAGGAGATTTTTTGCCACTTTTGACAACAGCCTAAATACCGGGCGTTAAACATTTTGAGGCGTAATCCTTGTACAAAAAAGACCGATTTGGAATCAGGGTAGGTTTAATTGGAAGTGACTTCACAGAAAAACGCTGTGAGTCAACTTTTATCTGAGGGGAAGCCGTAGAAGATAACTCCTTCAAGTTTTTTTGCTGAACAGTACAGCACAACGGCAGATATTCGTGAGTGACCTTGTTGATGCTTCAAAGATCTCTCGACTTTTGAACAATCAAAATCCTTGTCCCAAATCATAAGCACGCCATAGCCAGTAGAAAGATTTTTGTACAAATACCGACAATAATACTGGAAAACCTAAAAAATCAGTTTTAAAAAATAAGCAAAAAATGAAGAAATAATGGGAATTTTGGAAAAATAACAATAAAATGTTGGCATGTCCCGAAATGGTAAAATGGCAGTTTCTTGGTGATATCGAATTACATAAAATTGAGTGGGAAAAAATACAAAAAAAGACATGTCAAATTAAAAAAAAGGGGGTATAAATATCAGATACTAAGATATGATACTTACAAATTCAATAAAGTTGACTTCATATCGGAAGTAAGAAGCACGATCAACTACATCATCCCCAACAAATGTAAATTGCTCAAAAATATATGGTGGAAAAATGGTAGAAAATCAAATCTAAAAATGGAAGACGCTAAAAAATGAAAAATAAAAATTCCCTTTTTTCCGTTTATCCTTTCTACCACACAACCAAAGTAAAAAACGCCTATTAAATGAGGAGATAGTGAGCATTTCGAAAAATCACCTTCACAAAATTAAAAAACTACTCTGATTGGCTAATAGGAGGAAAATTAAAAAAAATACCTGGTAAACTTTGCAAAGCGATTTACAGAAAGCCATCATCTCTCTGGTCTTGGGCAAAAATTTTGAACCAAATGGCAAATGATTGGTCAGATGCGCATACACCACCTACAGACGACAAATAATGTTGAAGAGATTTGGCGGAAATGAGGTTGCCAATTTGTCGCGTAGGTTGAAAACTTGGCGCATGGTGATGGTGGGATGAAAAGCGGTCAATTGCTGAAATCTGGCAGGACCAGAAAAAAGTATTTGCGAAGTTCTTTGGCATCTGAGATCGCCACTTGCGGATTGCGCTTAAAAAAAATAAAGAAAATCTTTTTTTTTCATATGGTTTATAAATAAGGGTGGAATATAACATAAATTAAAAATATCCAAAAAAAAATCCAGAAAAATGGGTGGAATATAACATGCATTAAATATATCCAAAAAAACCAGAAAAACTCACCAGGTGTAAAAGTTCAAGACGAAGCCAATATATTCTCTCAGGAGAAGTAATCGACAAAAACTTCCCATCGTCATATACGATTTTATAAATTTGGCCATTATCCAAAACTACAGTCCTGGGCGAAGCATAATATTTCCCGTCTGACATGACTGGTTCACAAAACCATCAACTGTCAAAATAAACGACAACAAAAAAAGTGCCAAATCTATCCAGGTATCTTAAAACCAAAAAACCAAACTAAAAATTCAAAAAGCCCTAAAATTAAAATTTTAAAAGTGCAAAAGCGAAAAAATGCGAAATGACCAACTGCCGAGACAATAAACAAAATGTTGTTTTGGCCAACTTGGACCTGGTGAGGAGGGATTGTTTGTTGGTTTTTCAGGAAAGTCCATTTTTTTGTTTTTTCTCCCTAAGCTACTAGAAAAACACTCAGTGGGGGATGTACAGGGATTGGGGAATAATTTCATGGAAACCATTGAAAATTAAAAACCCAACAAAGTTGTGTTCCATTTTTGGGCTGCAAATTTTCGCGGAAAATTTCAAAAACTTGTGAGGATTCTTTTATCTTACATCAAGAACCTTTTTTCTACAGGCTCTGAAAGTGCTGGCAATAGAAGCATTAGAAATGATAAAAAAAGTATGACAAAATAGAAGAAAACGCTAAAAACGAACATAAAAGCAAAAAACAAAAAAAAGGATGAAAATTATAAAAAAAAGATGAAAATGCAGCTGTAGCCTACCCTATGTTCAAAACCGTACAAGTTCAATAATTATAAGCCAATTTGCAAGGATTCATAACTGGGCAATATAAATTGTTTTAGTTTGAGTAATTGTAGACGGCCTAACCTTGGCTGCAATAAACACCAAAATAAAAATAATAATATATATCGGTTGCAAATAATCGAAGAACTTTTTGAATACTGTCGCAGTTATAAATCACTGACTAGACGGACTCACTTGTTTTAATTTGCTATAGAGACAATTTTAAATGTTAAATTTGAAACATTTAAGATTAACAGGGTCGTCTAGTTATTGTCTGAGAAATTATTCAAACTAATAAATCTCGACTAATAAACCTGTCAAAAAACTAAATAATCTTTATCAACGTTCTCACTGTAAAAATTTATTTCTAAAATTTCAAATCAGACGTATGAACGGAAACTTTGAGGAGGTTAATAATTACTCAGAATTACTTAAGTAAATGTATATCAAATTTAATATAGATTCATTTCATAAAATGTATTTATTTGACTTTTCGGTTTTTCCATAATCATAAAAATAAAGAGTTTTGAATAAATTATATGATTCACATAATGATTATGCAAATACTAAAACGTCAAATAAATACATTTTTAATGGAAATAAAAAGTAATAATATTTCGAACAACCCCTACAGAAGTTTATTAAATTGAAAAAAAATTATGTTCAAGATTATAAAACAAAATTATAAAAAGTAATTTAAGAATAAATTATAGAATTAAGTGCTAACTCATCTTCCAAATTCTTTTTGCACTTATTTCAGATAATATTTCAGTAAAAATTAACAAAGAAACGTCTTCTCTTTTAAAATACTTTTCATTCGAAGCAATTATCAAATTTGTGACACTGAAATTTTGAAATTGTGACACTGAAATGTTGAGTTGATTTACTAAAAATGTTTTTTCTTTCTGGGTTTCAGATATGAATTAAAAAAAATGTATTTTAATTATCAGCGTGCTAATTTTTGAAATTTCAAACGTTTCAAAAAATATTCCGAGTCAAAACTTTCAATATCTGGTTTGTATATTGTGATTAGACAAAATAACTACTGACCATAAAATTATCTGTTTTAAACTATCAAATCAATTTTTGGAGTTTATTATAATAAATGATTGGCTACAGGTCATCAGATTATTTGTGATTTGTAGTAAAATCACTTTTATTATCAGGATTTGAGTGATCAAACAAAAAGATGGATTTCATAAAACGCCAGAAATATTGTTTTATCACATCAATATGAAAAAACAGAGGAAGGAAGTACATTGAAATAAGACGACTGAATACATGAAATTCATAATTGTTGGAAGAAGATCAATTCAAAAGCAATTTTGCTGTCTCAATTTTTGCCATCAAATGAAAGATGTGAGAAATTGACTCAAATCATATGAATCCTAGACTATGCCTTTCAAAGGGTGAATTGCAAATAGAGCTCATTAAAGTGAAAATATCATAATTATTCATATTTGTTCATTTGCAGCCATGGTAAAACCGACAACAAAGTACTGCTTCGAATTTTTTGAAAAGTGAGTATTTGCAAATTAGGTTGCAAACGGTTTGTTGAAACTTTCAAGGTGGTTTTATACAAGGTGTTCTGATTTTTAGTGAGTGTCTTCATATATCGAAATAAAATTTTGGTTTTCCTCTTAATCTTTTTTGACCAATTTTAAACTATTACTTGAGGCTGTGAAATTAACTTACATCCAATCTCAGTTCATGACCTAAATTTCCCGAAATAATATGTCTTGAAAATTCATTCAATCCTAAATAAGTACAAAACTGATTTTCCAAAATTCAAAAATATATAATGCTTTAAACGTAGAATTTGATCAGTAGAAACCTGTGAAATCATAGTCTATGATTCACAGAGAATGATGTATGACAACTTATTGATTTATAATCCAGGTGGCTTTTATGTTTTCTGACAAGGACATTTTGTGTTTACTTCAACTTTTTGAGGTTTATTAATTTTTTTTTGAATTGACCCTAGATGTTCGATAACTATGATTATTTAATTACAACTGAGTTTAACACCGTGTGTTAAATAAATTAGTAAAGATTTAGAATTTTGACGACAGTGACTTTGTTAACCATCAGAGTATAATTGTCAAGTAATATTAAAAAAAAAACACAAAACGTGATTTATTTTATGGACATTGTGTTGTAAATGTTTAAAGTTGTCAATATGATTTTAGGAACGGACCTTATTTTTTTTCATTTGAAGTATTTTCATAATATAATTTCAATAGTTATATTTCAATTTCAAACTGAAAATATTTTTGAAAAAAGGAAACGGAATTTTGACAAAGTTAAATTCTTTATTCTGACTGATGTCCGAGGCGATTTTAGAGGAAATAAAGTATCTTGAAAAAATACGTTGATGGCACTGAGATCTAAGGTCTTGAAAGGTGTCAGCTGACAATTTCTAAAAACGGTAAATGGTCATTTAAAATTTCTGTTTTTAGTTATCCGATTTAAAAGTTGTGCAAAGTTTGATCAGGAAAAACTTCGAAAATTCAATTTTTTTTTAAATTTATATGGATAAAACTCTTCCAATAAGAAGTTTGGTGAAGCAAATAAGGATTATTTCCAGAGGCGGAGGAAAGTTATAGTTAACACCACTGAATTTTCTAGAAGAGATAAAGAATTTTAGTTTTCGCAAATGAATTTCAACGGGTATTTTTCATCAGATACATTTCAAATCAATTGTATTTTCATCCTTGGAGCGCTCTAAAAAACCCCCTTGGCAAATTATCTGATTTTAGGACTGAATTTTTCTAAATTTGACGTTCTGCTACAAAATAACCAAGAAACTCACCTTTAGTTATGCTCTATGGATAAAGCTATTTT
>SCLH01000047.1:154164-170259 GCA_004367855.1 Oikopleura vanhoeffeni | reverse complement strand
ATTTTTGTCTTAGATGCTCAATAATGCTATTTGTGTGATTTTGGTTGCTATAATGCGTTACGGGTTAAATTTGCATGGTTTTATGATTTTGTTAACTTACTCCGTTAACGATTATGTTTTTTGTGATAGGTAGTCACTAGAAAGCTCTTTGATCGGAAAGCAGACTCAAATTGACAACTCACGCAAATACTGACATATAAAATAACTTTATTTTTAATTTTTTCTGATTAAAAATTAAATTTACAAAAAATGGATTTGAACGAGACCGAGAAAATTATAAAAAGCAGTTTTTCAAAGATAGAATTACTTTTGGCAGCTATACATGTAAGTTAAATATATTCATTATTGTGAGGTTGGTAACCAACCGTTGGTTAAAAAATTGTAATGTCGTTTATTAACTTTAGGTAAATCATCTGACCGTAACAATTGATAAATAAAGAAACTCATAAAACATTTTAAATTTTTTTTAACCTCATCACACTCAGAAACCAGAACTTCGCCTCACACTCAAAAGCCTTAATAAAGGCGTGACTTTGAGCCATTATTCCGAAAAAACTAGAAATGAAACCAATTTAGTTATTTCTCACTGATTGAAATCAAGGATAGAATTTGGTAACAAACACAAATTATTTCGAAATTTTGAAGTCTGTGAATTCGATAACTGCTAGAAATTTACTAGTGAAAATATAGCTATTAATAACTGGTCTCACATTTGAAATATAAATCATATCTCGATCACCAAAAAACAACTATTCATAACGTGGCGTTATTAACGCCGCGCGTAAATATATCGCTCATGATGCCCGAGTAACTTAAATCTCTCATTTCCTATTCTCTTAAGGGGGTGGTCATGTCTGATTTAATATGGGCCTTAGAGGCAATTAAATGCTTCAATTGACTAGGGTGATTATCAAGTGTACTGCGAACCCAATCATTCAAAAAAATTTTTCAAGCATTCTTTTCGAAATTTCTTTTTTCCAAGTATCGTTAAAAGATGAATTTAAAAATAAATGTTCGCATCAAAATTGACCACTACACTTTAAAATATCGCAGCTATGACGTAAGATCACTTTCTCATAGTGTTTTTACTGGCGTTCTTTTGAGTCTTTTTCGAAAAACTGCGAAGCATTTTTTTCGGAAAATTTTTTACGAAAATGACAGCAATAAAATCATATGTCGAGTTGTAGGCTGTCAATTACAAAGCTCTTGGTCATCTACTTACATATGTTCTGCGAAAGTACATGAATAAAAATTTGAGTCATTTTGCAAGATATCCTCGGAGAAGATAAGATTTTGAAGTCTGATAATTGCTGAAAATCCGCGGATTATTTGGCGTTCTAAAATTGTGTTCGTCACCAGATCAAAAAAGCCTTGTCTCATGGTCTCAAGTTTATATAACGTCTGAGGACGATAGATTTTTTGCAGTTTGGAAAAGGTCACCTTGTTTACGATACATGTACCTATGTGTAATGGTCAAAAATAATTTGTGATGTTTTTTCGCAAGATGAGGGATACTATCTACACATTGGCATTTCGGAATTATGCTCCAAGACTTCAGAATTATTCTGAAAATAGCTCTGCAAAAATTGGAAATCAGACATGACCACGCCCTTTAAAGGCAAATGAGACAATGTAAGTACTCGGCATCATGATGAAGAGCAAGAAAATGTGAGAAATTTGGCGTACGTTGTACCCGCTCGCTCGATTTGTCTTTATCGGCCTTAATTGAGTTGAATTGACTCTTTCGGAAAATATTTTTTTGAAAAATATTTTTTTCCACTATTTGGACTTTCATAAAAATGACTTGCAAAAAAATTATTCGTCGTATAGAAACTGGTGAAGAAATAAACTAATATCTAAATAATACTTTGATACTTTTATAAAAACAAGCCTGCTCAGAATTTTTATTTTATGTATCGTTTTCACACAACTGGTTTTTTAATTTCTTTGGGAAAATCCTAAAAAACAGCAGGAAAAAATATTTTTTGAACGGCATATCGTATAAAATTTAAAACAATATTTCTTGAAAGGAAATTGAAAAATCTATGCCACATTGGGATTAAAGGTCTGTGACGATGTTATTTCTGCGCCGTTTTGTCTCTGGAAATTGTTTTTGCCTATATATATGAATATATGAAGAAATATAAATATATAGTCAATTAATCTTCTCAATAAATTAATTTTAATTGTAATTTTTAAATAAGTTTGAAAAATTATTTTAAAGGTTTGGAAAAAAACATTTTGAGTATATTTAAATGTTGAATACATCAAGTGAAAGATAGGAAAAGACAATTTCGGCGAAAAATTTTTACTAATATATATATTTCATCGTATTGCCAATTCTTTTGTTGCAATTATGCGAATAAATGCGAATCATATTTATTAGAAATGATCTTCCATACGTTATCTTCATTTTCATAATCTTAAATAAGAATATTGACTCCTAAAAAGTTTCACTGAAGCACCAGAGCCTATAAATAGCTTTGACTTTTGGTGTTGATTACAGAAAGCCCAAAGTAGTTGGAGTTTCAATTTTTGCATAAGGAAGTTGAAAGGTTATATTTTTGCATCCGATATTTCAAATTCTATACTTTTGATACTTCTAGAAAATTAAGTGAGAAAGGCAAGGTATAGCATATCATGTGACACAGTGGTGTTTACAAATAATTTTTTTTGGAATTGATGCACAAAGATCTGGCCTACGTCATTTATTTATAATCAATCAAAGGTTATTTTTAAAAAGGTTATTTAAATGGTTTTTTTTACCATATAAAAGCAGATAATTGCAATTATGATATTATTTTCAGGCCGATATAGTAATCAAGTTACTCTGTGGACAATTTTTAATTGCTGAAATTAATTTTCAAAAACATTAAAAATTTTTCGTGGAAAACTTAAATAGAAAATTTTGAAATTTCACTTTCGAAAAAAAAATCTGTTCATGTATACCAATTAATTTTTGTTACAAGTGTCAAGCGTGAACAAAACACTTTCCTAAAAACTGGCTAGTTTCAAATTGTAATTGACTTAAAAGGTTGCATTTTTGTAGAAGTAAAAAATTGGAAAAAATCAACGCCCCGTAAAATTTGAACAAAATTTCCAAAAAAAATTGAGTAATTTTTTTTGGAATCGCCGCTAAATTTATCATAATTTATTTAAACGAGATAATTTTACAATGTTTTTTTGCCTTTTGAAATGATTTTAAGTATGCTTAAGCCTATATATAGGCTCTGTGCTCAAGGTCCTCTGGTTAAGAGAAAAATTGGCGATTTCAATTTTATAGTCTTACAATACAACTAAGATTATATCCCTTAAAGAGAAGCTGAGCATAAAAGGCAGAAACCATTGTCTTGTACTCCGCGAGGGAACGTATAGGCGGCTTATTGGATATCCTGTTCCTTGCAAAGAAGTCGACAATGTTTTTTGCCTTTTTTACTCCGTTGTTCATTCTTCATAGCTGGCTAGTTATCAAAATAATTTGACGGTTTAATGTGTTATGGCGTGTACCGAACACAAAATTTGATTGATGTGCCTTATGAAATAATCTGTGGTTAACTAGAGTGCACAAATCATAGATTCAATTATTTGATTAAGTGCGCATTTATTTAAATGACCTCTCTTGAAGATTGTTATCAATAAGTTTGCATTTTTGTAATGAAATTTTTATTACATGGATTATCATGTATTAAAACTGTCATTACAAAAATGCAACCTTATTTGAAATTTTAATTAGTTTCGAATTCATGAAAATGTGGTGGAACTGTCTGATCCAAAAAAAAATTATGAGCACAGGAATTTCATCATAAATAATCAAGTATATCGTTAATTAAAACCATAGTGCCACTGGTTTCTTTGGCGATATTTGATGACTATATTTCTTTGCTTAATTTTTTTTTGAATTAAGTAGATTGTGTTGATGTGAAATTTGTCATTCCAAAAAAGGTATTGTTTTTATCTCAAAAATAAAATTCTTTAAAAACAACTATTTGAAATGTTAAAATCTTGAAAAACCAAGAAAAAATAATTTTTAAAAGAAAGAACGTAAAGGTCCGAGATGGTTGACCACAGTCGAATTTGACCTAAATTAAGAAATAATTCCCCAAAAACACACAAAAAATTTGTTATTTTGCTTCAGCCTGATGAGAGGTCATGTGACATGAAGTAAAAACGCATTTGTGGGTTTAGCCTTCATCTTGTGAAATCAAAAGACAAATTAAGATTTTGATGTAAACAATTAAATTTAATTGTATCATCAATTACAATGATCGTCACATAGTCGTCAGAAAAGTTCATATCGTAAGAATTTGAAATTTTAGCTCCTCAATTTTCTTGAAAGTATTATCAATGATAATTGAAAGGTGTTGTTTGTTCTTATTTGATGTTATTCGTTAAGGAGGTGCCATAAGTCCGGAAGATTGGTACATTGTTTCAGAGCGATATATGAAAGTAAAAAAGGTTAAAATTTATTTTTTTAATTTTCATCTTCAATAAAAGTGTTTATTAACGTTAGAATTTATATTTTCTTCACATAACTAAGTATCAGTGAAACTACACTGTATAAAACAACACTTTTAATTGCAACGCAAATATCAATTGTAGCCGACTTCAGAATTTTTTAAGACAATATAAATAAACTTCAGCCATTTTCGGGTGTAATGCGCTAAAAAGTGGGTTCTGCACATTAAACAATTTCCTCGAGATCAAAGTTTTTTTTCTATTAAAAATAGTCAAAAATGGCGAAAAATAGAGAAAAACACTTTTTCATAGATAAAAATTGACCTTTAATTGCGTTTTGATATTAAAAAATGTCCTGCCTATCAGAAATAATCTTTTGCAAGAATACAATTTTGCAGAATTGAGTGTCAAATGGCACCCACCGGTAGTGCTAAGTGTTGTAAATTGCATTAATAGTTCAGAAACGATATTCGCTTGATCCTTCCATCGGTTGACATTCGGAAACCAAATTTGTACCAAAAAATTTGAGTTATAAGGATTTTTCGCTTATGTTTTATTTCCGGAACAAAAATTTCGGAATGAGACATCAACTACAAATTTGAGATTACTTGGTTATTTGAAAAGTCTTTTGTGCATGCGTAAAACGTAACATTATAATTTATTGGTGTCTAGGGAGTCTTTATTTATTGGTGTGAATAGTAGGGACAGACATTTATTTTCAGAAGTCAAATTTCAAAATTTTCAATTAAAGTATTTCATGAAAAATTTAATTTATTATTAAAATGAATTTTAGCAATTTATAATTGTCTACACTGGTACTTGATCACATTATTCATCAAAAAATAGTAGAACAAATGTGATAATCTGCTTTTATTTGGTAAAATATCCATTTTTCTAATCGGATTGGACTTTAACATAGGTCAGACACTTGTGCGTCGATACCAATACAAGTATACCTTGTGGTGACGGTGGGCAAGCATAATGTGATATGCTATACCCTGATTTTCAGCTATAATTTTGGAAATTAAAATTATAAAATTTGACATGTTGGATGCAGAAATATAAATTTTAAACTTGCCGTGAACAACGTCCAAAGTAGGGCCAATATATTGAGTCTTGTGCCTTGGCGGATCTTTCTTTTAATTGCTAAAAAGGGTTTAACAAAATTAAACATGATATTAATTGCAAATCTCAAGGGTGTGGATGACGATAATTGAGATTTATTAAAATAAATTTTTGATTGACCTATTTTGTAGAGCATTTCTTCTGAATTTTAAATTTTTTACGAACAAAATCGGTTTAAGATAAAATTATTTGATGGTCAAAATCATATTCCATAATTTTGAAAATTTAAGATTGGAAATAAAAAGTACCAATGTTGATCAAAATTTTTTTTATAACGTTAAACCCGTGTGAGCACAGAAAAAAAAGTTCCGCCAAGGCACCAACGCCTATATATAGGCTTTTTTCAAGCGCGTATTACAGAAAGCCAGAGGTAGTTGGAGTTTCAATTTTTTTCGCATAAGGAAGTTCAAACGATATTTTTTTGCATTTGATATTTTAGAATTTTGATTTTTAGTTTTAGAGAATTTACTGTTAAGAACAAGGTACAGCATATCACGTGATACAAGCTCACAGTGATTTTCACAAATTATTTTGCAATTGAAATCGATGCACAAGAATCTGACCTATGTCATCGTTTTTTTTATTTGGTCTATATATGGATTACCCGCCCTCAGAGTACAAATCCTAAATATTTGAATGATACAAACAACGCAAGATATTAGCACCCAATCAAAATCCTTGATTGCGGAATAGGCCGATTTCATTGGTCAGATTAAGCAAGGATCAACCAATCAAATGCTCAGATTTCAAATTTTTTTAAATATTTAGGATTTGTACTCTGAGGGCGGGTGATCCATATATAATCAATCAAAATTTTTTTTTAAATATGTCTATAATTTTGATGAAAAAATCATAATTTTCCACAAAAAATGGTAGTTTTCCCCCAATAAAAGCAAATAAGTACACTTCTGATATTATTTCTGGGTCGATGTACTAATCAAGTGACTCTATGGACAATATCTAATTGCTCAAATTAATTTTTAATCATTAAAATATTTTTGTGACATACAGTACTTAAAATACAGTACTTAAAATTGAAAATTTTGAAATATCACTTCTAAACAAAAATATCTGTTCCTGTTTACCAATAAATCTTTGTTATGAGTGTCAACCATGGACAAAACACTTTCCTAAAAACTGGCTATTACAAAATTTCAAAGAAAAAATAAGTTATTTTTTTGACATCCTTGCAAAATTCTTTATAATGTATTCGAACGAGACAATTCTATGATGTTTTTTTGCATTTTTAGATGATTTTAAAAATGCAAAAGCCTATATGATATAGCCTATATCTCTTTAACGCCTTTTGGTTGATCTGAGAGTTGTGGGCTGAGGGAGCCAATCCTAACACTCCTAAGACCCTTCCTAGCCACTCATGAGGCCGCTTCTCAGCCCACACCTCTCAGATTAACAAAAAGGTGTTAAAAGGATTAAGGCTTTGTGCTCACACGGGTTAACTATGAAAAATGAAGACACTCAAGTCGAAATACTGCCAAAAATCGGTTAACTTCAACATTTTAATATTTTTAATTTTCAAAAAAGTTCAGAATTTCAACAAAAACTAGAAATTCAAAAGTTTTTTCTGAGACTTTGGGCAAAATTTTGAAAAAAGGGCTGTGTTCTGGGATGCGCATTTACACAGTAAAGTTGAATTAAAAGTAACAAAAAAAATGATAAAGAATGAATGAGAATTTTATTTTCGTATTTTAAAAAATTCACTATTTTGCCCATAAACTAGTTTCTAACCAGAATTCGCTTTCTGAAGAGAATCTCGCTCGCATTGTTCACTGAGATTAGAACTCAAAAAGGTGATACAAATATTTTTCTGCTGCACTCGCCCTTAAAATATTTCTCTGAACCGATCAGTCTAAAAATCCTGAAGATGCTAATAAAAAGCGAAACGTTGAAATTTGTTAATTAATTTTTATAATTTTAACCGGTCATAACCAGAGAAACCCACTGAAATGGACCATCACAAAAACACGATTTATTCGTTCAGAAAATATTACCGCGTGAGCCAGCACATTCAATTTCTGAATGCTTGTATACTAAATGAAGTCATCCCAAAATTCTGTCAAATTCCAGATAAAGTGAATAATTCCACAAAAATTACACCAAAAGAAAGAGTCTCTCTTGAGAAGCGAAAATTGTCTAAAGAACTAGAAAATCAAACCCAGAAGGCACTTTTTTACAAAAATGCCTATGAAATACAGAAAGACTTTGTTTCTACTTCTCTTAACTCCCCAACCGACCTTCTTGATTTTATATCAAATATTGAAAAAACCGTTAAAATTTCTGAGGCTAAATCTAACACTGATCGAAACAAGAAATTAGCCCAATTAATTAGCAGTAATGATCCGTATTATATAAAAACAAAAATCATAAACATGACAGATGTTTCTTTACCTACAGATGTAGAGAGTTTGCTTGAGTTAGGCCCAAATAACCCTATAGGAGGTTACGTAAGACANGTCATCCGCAAAAGGCATCTACTACCACATTCATAGTTGCCCCAATTATCTCAGTCGACTTTCAGAATTCGAAAGCCTTAATTTTAGACCAGAACATGGTATCCGAGCAAAACAAAAACTTCGAGATAAATTTTTTATGCAACACTTCAAAATCTTGCAGAAAAGCTTTCGATCATATTTTGATCGTCGAAAAACCGAAGCATTTTTTATCCGAATTCTAAGACCGGATTTAAACGATCAAAATAGTCACCGCTTTTTTGCACTATTTTAAGTGGGTATTTTTTAAAAAATTCACTATTTTGCCCATAAACTAGTTTCTAACCAGAATTCGCTTTCTGAAGAGAATCTCGCTCGCATTGTTCACTGAGATTAGAACTCAAAAAGGTGATACAAATATTTTTCTGCTGCACTCGCCCTTAAAATATTTCTCTGAACCGATCAGTCTAAAAATCCTGAAGATGCTAATAAAAAGCGAAACGTTGAAATTTGTTAATTAATTTTTATAATGAATGAGAAGTAGTTTTTTTAGTGCTTCTTGAATTATTTCTGAATCCAGGTGTCTCAGAAACCTCACTCGAAAATGTGTTCAAAAGAGCCCAATTATCGTTACCACATCCTTAAGGGGGTGCCATAAGTCCTGCAGATTGGTACATTTTCCCAGAGCGTATGAAAGTTTTTTTTCCATGAAAAATGGTCAAAAATGACCAAAAGTAGAGAAAAACAACTATTTTTGAGATAAAAATTGACTTTCAATTGCGTTTTGATATCAAAAAATGTTCTTACTACCGGAATAAATAGCGCCTATGACGGGATCGCGCCAAAACGCCAGCATTCTGCATTTCAACCGCCGCGATAATTAATTTTAAAATCACGGATAACACGAAAAGATTTAGAATAAGTTAGGTGGCCACTACCTGATACAGTTTTGAGTCGCCGATTAATACTTTCAAGGGCATTTGTTGAACAGGAAAAATTGCCGTTTTTCGTAATTAAGTCATAATATCGGTAAAAACCGGGAGAAAATGGAGAATTTTCGTTAAAATAAAATTTATTCAAATAATTAAAAAAAGTTTTAAATTTTTTTTGTTCAAATTTTGGTAATTTTTTCGCTTCATCTTTCAAAAAATTTCTTAGTACATTCAAAATTTGGTCATTTTCTAGCGGTAAAAAAATAGCTCCGGACGAAACTCNAACTCTCTTTTTTTCCACCATGAGTTACGTACAGTAAGTGTGGTTTTTGTCTCGTACCTTCAACGGTATTTAAACGATTCAAATAAGGAACAGATTGTGTAGTTTCCATTTTGTTAATAAAAAATACATAACTTTTTTTATTATATGTACTTAAAAACCCCGAGTGTTAATTATATGCAGCTTTTATTAAAAAAATCGGAAATGAAATTCTTCTGATCTCCCGCTTCTTTGATACCCCCTTAATGAGCTAAATGTGCCACCGGGCGAAAGTATCGCCTGTCCTTAGGTGTAGTAGCGGTGTACGGTAGCAGGTGTGGTTAGCGGCGGTTGAAATGACAAATGCTGGCGTTTTGGGACGACCCGCCTATTACACCCGCAATTTATTGGAAATTTTTTGCTAGCATAAAATTTATATAAATTTTGTGCTAAATGGCACTTATCGAGTGTACAGCCAAGTGTCAAAAATTTCATCGATAGTTTTGAAATGATAATCGCGCGACCAACTCATTAGTTAACATACGGAGATTTAATAGATACAAAAAAATTAAATTAGTGATTCTACCTGATTTTTTATTGGGAATTCGAAAAAACATATATTTTAAACTTTGGACATGATTTGCGGAAAATTTAATAATATTTCTTACGAAGTCGGTAAAAAATGAAAAATAAAAATTTATTATTTTTCAAACAGCGGTCAGAAAATTTGTAGGAATCCATGAAAAAAGTTGAAGTGGCTTTTTTTTCGGTTTTAACCCACATATTTAAAAAATCAAAACAAAAAAATGCGGAAAATTTGCATAATAGTTTGAATATATTTGAAATTTTAACGATTGCAAAAATGAAAACTCGAACTCAAATCTTNTCATGGAAAAAAAACTTTCATATTTAAGAAATTTTTGCATGTGGATAATGATTCTCCCACTAATTAGTGCATTACACCCGACAATGTCTGAAGTTTATAAATATCGCCTTTAAAAAAAAATCCCACATCGGGTCAAGTTGGAAATGGAGTTGTAATGAAAAGTGGTTTTTGATATTTTTACAGATACTTAAGAATGTAAAAAATTTAAAAATATAAACGTTTGCAAGTTTGAACACTTTCATTTTAGATAAAAAGTAAAATAAAAATTTTTCACATTTTTTTTTCTTTCAAAAATCACTCCGAAAAAATGTACCAATCTGCCACATCGCTGCTACCCCCTTAAACTAGGTCATGAAAAACTCCGAATTGGCGCAGGTTCCGCATCCACTTTAGAATAACAAGAGTTTTAATTAATTTTATTGCTTGACTAGTTTCAGCTATTGAAGGTCAGTATATCCAAAACGCTCACGAGAATGATTTTAGTTATATTTATAACTGCTCAAATATTGTTTCCAGTGCTTATTTGTTTTGCATACTGACTAGCAAATTTTTAACTAGATATAATATTCAAATGGTTTATTAGGGTTGTTTGAGAAATCTTCATAAAATTGGTTTTAATAAAGTAAATATTTACAATAACATACAGTATGTAAAATAAAAGTTGGCTGCAAACAAAGCTAGACCCTCTGGATTGAAATAAAGGGAAACGAAATATTATTCGGTAATAGTAGCCGACCAATCAAGTCGACGATCAAGTTGCCATGATTAGTGCTATTTTAAGAGAACTAAAAAGTGGGCACCTATATAAGTTTGTCAAATTACATACTATCAAAAGAATGTATACCCCAGCCATGGGGCAATGACCGATTGAACCCCAGAATTGATTTCTACACTAAATGGTACAGATAAAGATCATGAAGCCAATATTTTCCCTTTGAGACTATTGGTACCTAAAAACCCGCGACTTATCATGCTTGGCCATTTGAACTTGCTTTTATGAAGTAAGCTCCTTGTAGTGCCTGATATGTTTACAAACTGAGAAGAATACATAAATATATCTTTTGAGTCACTCGCAAAAATTGCACCTACGCAATTAAAAGTCAGATGAGTTCAAAAAATGATTTTTTGAAAATCAAACCCCAAATTGATCCTCAAAGAAAAAACACGAAATTTTTAGTTCTGGACGTCTAACTCTCTTATTCCCAAACATAATAAACCAGGACTTAATTACATTACTCAACGAAGTTTTTAAGTGACCGTCAAAAAAGTACTTTTTTGAAAAAGATAAACATGAGCGTGATCTTCCAATTCCAACCGGAAAAATTTCGAAAATTTTTTACATGGGTGCTAAAATGATTTTAAATATTTTTCAATGCCTATATTGGTATTTTCAGTCCAGAAAAAAAGGTGTAAAAATGGGGGTCACACTCTGAGCTCCTTGTTTGCTGATCTTTTTTCCTCGTATTCCGGAAGAACGGTTGTCGCTAACTAGAACGCAAAGGCATGGTGTTAAATGGCTGAGATATGGCAGATGACTGTATCATTATTGCCAAAAGGGGTCTTTTCAGATTAATTTACGAACAAGGTTTAACAAATGGACAAAAACATAAAATTCTATACGAAATCATGTGATAATGAACTGACTTTTCTGTCCAGCATATTTCTTGACCAACCAATACGTATGAGTTCAGGACCCTCCAGAAAAGATGGTCAAAGATAAAATTTTGACTACTTACATAAAGCTACATATCTAAAAAGTATTTATAAGTAATATCCAACTACTGCTGCAGCCACTCTCAAAATTCAAGTTCAACTTTTGATATACTCCTTGAACGACATGGAGAATAATTTGAAACCGATATTTTGAAAAACGCTTACCCCCTATAACACTCATTGACTCAAAAATTTATGCAGTTTTACAAAATCGGTCTAAACTAAGCCAACCAGACGTAACTTTTCACTCTTTGCATATACTCCTACACATCCAAATATAGATTTTCACATGCAAAAACTATTAAACAAAAATTATTCGTACCCCGATTCATATCGCTTGGCTACAAGGGAAATACACTGCAAACCTACCCCTTTCGCTGACGGCTAAACCTAAAAAATCCTGAGGTAATTGAGACAACTAAATTGTGTTATCATTTTAAATGTGTTGCCTAAGCCATGTATTGCATGACAGCTGTTCTCATCAAAACCAGAGCCACAGAAGCATAGGAACCGTCATCCGCATAAAGCATTACTACCAACTTCATATTGCCCCCCAATTATCTCATCGACTTTCAGAATTCGAAAGCCTTATTAGACCAGAACATTGGTATCCGAGCAAAAACAAAAACTTCGAGATAATTTTTATGCAACAACTATAAAGTCTTGCAGAAAAGCTTTCGATCATATTTGATCGTCGAAAACCGAAGCATTTTTATCCGAATTCTAAGACCGGATTTAAAAAGCGATCAAAATAGTCACCGCTTTTGACTATTTTAAGTGGGGATATTTTTTAAAAATTCACATATTCTTGCCCATAAACAAAGTTTCAAAGATTCGCTTCTGAAGAAATCTCGCTCGCATTGTCACTGAGATTAGAACTCTATAAAGGTGATACAAATATTTTCTGGCTGCATCGCTTAAAATTTCTCTGAACGATCAGAGAGAGAGAATAGTCGGACACAGATATATCAATAACCGAAAACGTTGAAATTTAAATAATTTTTATAATGAATGAGAAGTTAGTTTTTTTTTAGTGGCTTCTGAATTATTTCTGAAATCCAGGAGTGTCTCAGAAACCGTCACTGCGAATGTGTTCAAAGAGCCATAACGTTAAACCGGACATCTTAAGGGGGGTGCCATAAGTCGCAGATTGGTACTTTCCCAGAGCGTATGAAAGTTTTTTTTGCATGAAAAGATGGCTCAAAAGATGGACAAAAGTGAGAAAAACAACTATTTTTTGAATAAAAATTGAACTTTCAATTGCGTTTTGCTATAAAAAATTTCTTACTACCGAATAATAGCGCTATACGGGACGCGCAAAACGCCCAGCATCCCTGCATTTCAACGCAGCCGATAATTATTTTAAAATCACGCTAACACGAAAATTTAGAATAAGTTAGGTGGCCACTACTGATACAGTTTTGCAGTCGCCCGATTAATATTTAGGGCATTTGTTGAACAGGAAAAATGCCGTTTTTCGTAATTAAGTCCATAATATCGGTACAACCGGGAGAAAATGAGAATTTTCGTTAAAATACAAATTTTCAAATATAAAAAATTTTAATTTTTCTGTTCAAATTTTGGTAATTGTCTGCTTGGTTCAAAAAATTTCTAAGTACATTCAAAAATTTGGTCATTTCTAGCGTGAAAAAAATAGCTCCGACGAACTCAGCAAATTGTTCAAAAATTTGAATTTCGATAAAAAATTAGAGTCACTTTTAGCATTAATATGTTTCATGAAATTCGGCGAATATGGACACTACACAAAAAATTGATGAATTTGGAAACACAGTTGAAACTGTGCATTAGTAAAGCTAACTCGGCATCTGTAATGCAATTTTATTGTTCTAGTATCGCATATTGTTCAGATTCACGGTAAGATGTTTTCAAAAAAGACCAAAAATTTCGCAATAATGAACTCGGTGCTTTTTTTCTTCATCAAAAGGAACAAAAGGATAATAAAAAACCTTTTCCGCGTCAGAATATAAAATTGAAAAAATGTAGATTTGAGAAACCTCTTTTTCCCACGCATGCGGTTTACGTACAGTAAGCTGTGGTTTTTGTCTCGTCTCAAACGGTATTTAAACGATTCAAATAACGGACAGATTGTGTAGTTTCCATTTTGTTAATAAAAATACATAACTTTTTTTATTAATTACTTAAAAACCCCGCAGTTGGTTAATTATATGTCAGCTTTTATTAAAAAAATCGGGAAATTGGAATTTCATTCTGATCTCCCCGCTTCTTGATACCCCGTTAATGAGCTAAATGTGACAGGCGAAAGTATCGCCTGTCCTTCAGGTGTAGTAGCGGTGTACGGGTAGCAGGTGTGGTAGCGGCCGGTTGAAATGGACCAAATGCTGGGCGTTTTGGGACGACCGCCTATTACAACCGCAATTTTATTGGAAATGTTGCTAGCATATAAATTTAATATAAATTTTGTGCTAATGGCACTTATATCGAGTACAGCGCAAGTGTCAAAATATGCGGAAAATTTCATAATAGTTTGAATATTTTTGAAATTTTTAACGATTGCAAAAAATGAAAACTCGAACTCAAAAATCTTTATTAAAATGAATAAAAATAAATTTAAATCAAGCTCAAACAATATTTATATTGGTTTAAGCTAACTATATAAAGCCAAAAAAAAATATACAACTTATTATTTCGTAAGTTTAAATGACTCCCAGTCTGCTGGTTTATGGCACCCCTTAAACTAGGTCATGAAAAACTCCGAATTGGCGCAGGTCGCATCCACTTTAGAAAACAAGAGTTTTAATTATTTTATTGCTTGACTAGTTTCAGCTATTGAAGGTCAGTCATACCAAAACGCTCAGCGAATGATTTTAGTTATATTTATTAACTGCTCAAATATTGTTTCCAGTGCTTATTTGTTTTGCATACTGACTAGCAAATTTTTTAACTTATAGATCAGCTCGAGAGAGTCGCTCACGAATCCGTGCTGGAGAGGGTTGTTCACTCATGTGTATGTATTATTCCACCACATAGAACGGTAAAGGGTTATATATATATATGAATATTTTTACTATAACTATACAAGTAATGTAAATAAAAGCATGATGATGACAAGTGATTGTCGAAATATATATGTATAATTCATATTCGACTTTATTAAAACCAATTTTAAGATATCATAGAGCATAAAAAAAGGAAATAACAACGCCATACGTTTACTATAAATTCATATCTTTTTGACGGATTTGAAATAAGAATTTCAAAACTCAAAATGGGTATCAATGTTTTAACCTATATTGTAGAGAATTTTTTCTGGTCATCTTAAAAGACCTAGGAAATTTTTTTTTATGAAAAATTTTCAAAAAAAATCGACTTTTAGGTCACTTTTTGTGATTTACAGGTAAATGTGATCCAGTTCTAGCGAAGCCGTATGGAAGTGCTAGAAGGCTCGATTTTGGCCAGTGAAATTAAGCGTTTTTTCGGCTACCGTTTTTTAATTGAGGGTCGGCGACCATATTTGACCTCTTATATTGACTGGTCCAAAGTTCAGGTCAAATCTCAAGTTCATCGTATACGACTTGTTAGTACCCAAAAGAATCGGAAGGCGTCGACTTTCGTAATGAAGCGTAGCAGGAACTATGGTCAATAATGTACTGAGAGTCGCTACGAGAGCAAAACGGTCAACCCCAAGGTCAACTCACAAGTTCATCGTATAGACTCTGTAAGTAACGCTAAACAGAATGCGGAATGGGGGTGATTTTCTCTGATGAACGTATTAGCAATCATGTCATATTCTCTTTAGTTTTTGCTCTCTAGCGACCTTTCGTACATTATTGACCATAGTTTCTAATCGTCTCAATCAGAAAATCAACCCTCGATTCTTTAAGGGTACTTACAAAGGTCTTAATACGAATGAACTGGAGGTTGACTGGGTGTACCCGTTTGCTCTCTAGCGACCTCTCAGTACAATTATTGGACCATAGTTTTAATAACGTTCATTAGAAACGTCGACAATCCGAATTTTTTTTGGGGGTACTAACAATGTCCTATAAGATGAACTTGAGATGACTTGAAACTTTGACCGGTCAGTAAGAGGTCAAAATATTGGTCGGGCCGACCTCAATCGTAAAAAAACGGGTAGCCGAAAAACGCTAATTTCACTGGCCAAAAAAATCAGCCTTCTAGCACTTCATACGGCTTTCGCTAGAACTGGATCACATTTACCTTGTAAAATCACGAAAAATGACCTTAAAATATCGATTTTTTTTTGAAAATTTTCATAAAAAAAAAAATCACTACGTT
>SCLH01000047.1:140129-154143 GCA_004367855.1 Oikopleura vanhoeffeni | reverse complement strand
TAAAACAAACCTTTTTTAAAAACTTTCTACGAATACTGCAAAACTAATAAGTTTTTCAAATTTTGTACAACAACTGTTAAAATAGCATATGATGACTGACAAGTTGATTGTCCGAAAATATCTAAATGTAATAATTAATATCACTTATTAAAAACCAATTTTAGAATACAAGTATAACATCTGTAAGTAATAACACTGCAAGCAATTAACATTTAATAAACCAAAAAAGAAAAATTTTAAACATTTATACAAAATTTAAAAAAATCAGTATTTTATACAATATAATCGTTTTGAGGCATGCGCAGCATCAACAAAATCAGACTTATATTTTTTAAAATAGAAAACAATTTTGCCCTTATCATCAGGGGGAGATGATTTTATGTAAATAGCGGTAAGTCCTGGAATCCTTCCTCGAGTTATTCCGGTTAAATTGGGGAGTTTCGCTTGAGGTGCAAAATATAATTTTGATATAAAGCTTGGACACCTGCCTTCAGGTTAGCAACTATTAACCATTAAGCTCTAAAATTCCTCAGTGACATGTGAATATATGAACATTAAACAGTTTACACTAATTTCGTACTTAATTTTTGAAAACTGGGGAAAAAGAAAGATATTATGTCCATAGATAATTTCCAAAAAAGATTTTAAAATAGAAGCAAAAATGCCGTCGGTCAACGCAAAAATATATTATGCCATAGAAGTTATTTTCACACCCAAGCTTAATCATCAATTCTATTCAGGAAGCGTTTTCTGGTAGTACGCTTCCTACCCGAGCATCCTAACACAAACCACCCTACACACTCGCGAGGCGCGAACAGGACCCTCATTACACTGCCGCTATCAAAATGCCTATCAGCCTGACCAGGTTGTTGTTTCAAAAGAAACTCACCAATTTTCAAAAGACCTAATAATTTACTATAATAAATCTAGAAAAACGGTTACTGTCGATCAAAAAAGCACAAATTGTTCTAATTACAATGAAAAAGAATTAATGATTCAACATAAATTGATTAATAAATGCGAACCATATCCTCCTTCCAACCTTAAGACTTAGGTCCTAGTGTGAATCAAAATGAAGAGTTCTAAGGTATGATATAGGCAAAGGGTGCGTTGATATTGGGAGCGCCAAAGAAGTTTATACACGTACGTTATCACGAAGCAATAAATGATATACCCTCATTTTCAAGATTCACTGAGGTTGGAAAGATGATACTCGCAAATATTTGAATTCACAGTTAATCTTTATGTTATGTTTTTGCGATTAGAATAATTGAGAGTGGTACTTGAATACAACAGTATTTATTTTCCGTTCGACAAAATAAGGGAAATATAAATGTATTGGGGAAACAAATAAACTTTCCCATTTTCGGACTTGCGGTCTATGTGAAGTCTACTGACTGTGCTTTCACAACTTTTAAATACACAGAATCGTTAAAATTCAAGAAAAGACTACTTCAATTCAAATTGGGAAAATCTCATGAGAAATTTGGATGAGAAAATAGTGATAGTTTTCTTTGTTTAATTTGGAATAAAAAAACTTAGTATCTGAGATAACGAAAGCATTAAAAATTGATAAAATAAAATCTCTTTAGAATAAAAATATGATTACTATATAGTATAATATTTTTATTAATTTAATGAATCAATTTCGAATCACTTATTCATCATTGAAACGGTATCATAAACTTACTACAGTATAGAAGCAAAGAAGTATACCAGCTAGAAACGGCATGCCGCGGCACATTTGTTTGGCGGAACGGATCGTTAAACTGCCTTAAGAATCGACCGACCGATCTGATCGGATTGAATTCAGTGGAGTCTCCTTAAAAATGGTAAATGATATTTGTTTCTTAAAAGTCGGTTCACCCTAATATAGCCTTTTGAAGGCAAAGTCACTCTAAATCAGCTAAAATGATGGAAAAAATGGATCGCAGAAACTTCGCCCTCTTACACATTTCAAAATTTATCAATGTGAATCTAAAAATATTTCCTAAAATTTTTTCGGATACTTTGTTCAAATTTTATGACGCGTTGATTGAAAGCGCCCATTTTCCGAGTTGGTGTTGGACATGGATTGCCCTATTTGATTCAGACTATTTCAGCCGACATCTGTGTTTGCCACAGTAATAGAAGGGCCAAAAATTTTGTTTGGAATGAACTCACGGCGCGCAAAATACATTCATATCACAGCGCGATTTGTATTTTCGAAATCCAGATGATAATCCAATTTTCGGAAGATGAATTTTAACCACTTAATGAAATCTTTTGACCTATGGAAGATGCTGCTGGAGGCATAAAATACTACTGCTCTATATATATTGTTCTCAAAAAAATTATATAACAAATTACAAATGGAATATTCGTAAAATAGATAAAAAATGAGAAATTTGAAGTCCTGTCCCACCTAGATGCAACAGTAGTTTGTGTTGTATTATTGAATTGTAGTATCTATCCTTTATCTAGACTAGCTCTAGAATGCGTAGCCACAATAGCGAGAATAAATAAGAAGATTCTAAAATTTGTAAAATTAATGAAATTCAAATTAGCCAGTTTTTCGAAGAGAGTTTTGAGTACAATTTGCAAAAAAAATGTAGCCTTTTAGACATATATGAGAACTTTTTTTTTTGGGAGTGAAAATTAAAAAATTTTGAATTTTCGATCTTAGTATGGATACTAATTGTTTTGAAAAATAATAAGTTGTGAAAAATCATGCAGAGGGATACATGAGATCCATAATTTAGCTTAATATTGTAAACATAAAATCAAAATAATATCATTAATCGAGAAAACCACAATTTTTTTCTTAAAAACGTTATTTTTCATGAATAGCTTTGAACATATTTCCTTTGATTCCAACACAGATAAAGCAATCAAACACAAAGTAATTAAGTAGAACACGAGCATTGGTGCAGTCTTATATGAGATTAACAAACATCTTCCTTGGGCTTATCATGAAGTGGTTCACGTGATCTATTAAACCTGCTTGTCAAACCTTTTTGTTTGAATCTATACATGAATTTCTAGAAAATAATATAATTGGTCCAAAGTTTAACTCTTCAACTTGATCATACAATGAAACATTGAAGGTTGAAATCTAATATAAGTAGTTCTTCTGTAAACAACGCTCAAAAAGTAAGCCTCCGAAACAGCTAATTATGCCTTGGCGGAAACTTTTTTATTATGCTCGGAGGGTTAAGGTTCCTTTTTACTAAATGAAAGCATTTTTTGGTCAGAGTGAACGGTTAAAAGATATTTTACGGAAACGCCTTTGTAAAACAGATTAATCTTTTCTAGCACCAATAAAAAAAAGATACTGGAAATCTCATAAAACTCAGGCTGTATACAACTTTTTTCAAGAGCAATGACCAAAATAAAATTGATTGCCTTTTCTTTGAATTTTAACGTCTTCGCATCAAAAAAAGTTTTCAAGACCAGTATCTGACTGTCAATCTAGTAATTACTTCCACATAAACAGCAAGTCGAAATAAGAAACTGGTATTTCTATCCGAACACAATGTTGTTGGTTGTTTTGGGATATTGACAAAGCGAAAATTAATTACTGTTGATATTACGAAGACTATACGTACACTGGATCGACAAACGGATTTTACCGAACGCGTATTTCATCCAAAACAAGACGACCCATTTGAATGTTCAACAAGCAGAAATTTTCTTTGATGCTTTAATTCAAAAAGAGTAAGTAAAAAAAAAACTATTTAACGCCCAAAATGAAAATCGGTGTTGTGTACCTTTGATGTATTTTAACTGAATTCTGGACTGCCAATTAGTTCCGAGTCTTCTTTTATTGTTTCTAACATACCATTTTATTCGAAGAGATTAAAATGAATTTCCAAAATAAATCGAAACTTCAAGTTTAAATAAAACATTTGATTACCGTATAATCTAAGAAAGTAAAAACAAAGGTCGCGGTTCAAAGCACGATAAGTTGCAGCAAAAATCAATTAAAATGCAGAAGATTCAAACAAATTCCGCAATGATGATTCTTCATGATCTGATCAGTCAATAGCACAAATTTTTCGGTTCAATTGTTTTTTTGGTTATTTATAAACGGAGAACTTCATAACAGTCCACATAGGTGTCCATCAATATTTCCGCTGTTTATGTCACACGTCACTATAAAATCTAGATTTTATTATTCTTCGTCATCAGAACCGTGTGCTGAAAGTCTATACTACGCCACACACACACGATATTACACCTACTCATCAGAACCAGAGGATCGAGGCCGCATCGTGCACTAATCACACCACATCTAATCCAGACATTAAGATCATCTTTATATTTAACCACATCCAGTTGCAGGCCTCTATTTTTGAACTTTAATGCATCTGGTTACCAAATCATTTCGCATTCTCTTGAAGAGGTGTTAATTCTTCTTTTTAATTCTCTGCTCCATTTTTCAAGACACTTACTGCCTTTTAAATAGCAAGTCGACTTTCTAATCATAAATCACAAGATATAGTTAAGTTTTCATTTTGAATTGGTGGTGAACATAAAATAAAAAGCCACACCAGCTTTGAAATTAAATATTCCGGCCTGTGTTGTAACTACTGCAACGGAATAAGTTCCTCACATACAATTTTGCACTACGTTAACCACACAGGGCTTGGATCTTAACCAAAGTGTTTAAGGGGGATATAGTTGATGTGAATAATTCTTATTTATCAACGTTATCTATTAGTTGTTTTTTGAAAAACTAAAGTCAATGCGTAATTTTTCAAATTTCTGGATTCTCATTGTATAAAAATTTGATGGAAATGGTACTAACAATCATTTATTTCATACCTTTTCCGTATTATTTAAAATGTCTCCACCAGATCTTTTTTATCGTTCAATTCTTACGCTTGACATCACATTTATGAGAGATAGAGACTTTGGTTATGTTTTAAAGCAGTTATTTAAAAATGCTGTGAACTATCACATGTATTGACATTGGCGGATAAATTATCCTGGACTTTTCTGAATCAAAGTAACAGACGCGAAACTAATGGGCGTTGTCAAAAAGCTTTTTAAGACAATAAAAAAAGCTATTAAATGATTCACAGTAATAACACGTATCCATAAAAGTATAATTCTGGAGGTCGATCAAATCTAATAATTATGATTAACAAGCTTCAATAGCCGGAGATATCATACGGATTGACATAACTATAAAGAGATGGTAATACGCACTGTAATAATACAGATGATTGAGGGGGTTTTCCGAAACCAGTGTCTGAAAACGAGAGATAAAAGTTTATTGGTTTTGTCGAGATAAAATTAAAAGGCATTAATATTTTAGGTAAAAAAACTAAATTAGTCTTGATAAGCGTTCGATTTATTAACATCATTTTCAAATCACGGTTTTTGCGAGTGAGCAATTGAAATTTTTTTTCCCGCAGAGTTGCAGTAAAACATTTTGAAATAGTAGGGCCTCGAAGATTGGTGAAAAATATAATATAAGACTTGTTTCCAAAGACCTAAGTTCGAAATGCATAAAAAATCTATCATTTATTCACAACTGGATTTGAATATCAATATTTATGCGATGAATAAAAATTTTAAAACAAAATGAATTTTACGAAAAAATTCGAAAGTTTTATGGAACGATAATTTTAAATAAGAAGAGACTGCCTTTTTTACCGAGATTGTTGATTTTTTAAGGGATATATGAACAAAAGTTCAGTATTCATGAGATTCATTGTCTAGCATGCAAAACTCAATGCGAGCCAAGTTTTTCGCCTTGTTTTTAGAACATAATAAAAATGTCATTTTTCGTTGGTTTTTGCGTGATTTCAGGTCAAAAGTAAAAACAAATTTTATCGAATTTATGTGAAACATTAATAAGGTCAGTCAAAAACCTTTTGGACTCTCGTTTTTTGCATAATAAAAATAATAAATTAACTTTATTTTGAAGGATAATAAAATTACAACAGGAATTGTCTTATGAAAAATAACGTTTTTCTGAAACAATGCGGAGAGAGAGAAAGAACCAGAAAAATCTGAAGGAAACAATAATATTCCCAACTACCAACACCGTAAAGTTTCGAACAACATCGAAATATTTATGGCGCGACAAGAAAGGTAAGTGTTCCAAAATTATAATGATGAGTCTGCGTGCTTAAAACCAATTATTTTTACATCGTAAAAATTTGAAAATTGATTTTTTGTCATGAAATTTAAAACATTTATTTTCAATGAAAAGTCAAAACAATATTATAAAATTTGATTTTTGGAAAGAGAGAGAGATATTAATATATTTTAAGGAAAAGTCTAGCATTAAGCTGAAGTTTAAAATACAATTCAATAATAATTTCAGCTTCATCAATAAGGGAAAACAGTTTTTGAAAAATGCTGATTCTTTTTGAAAACGGGTATGAAATGTTTTTTCCAAAATCTTTTGATAGTCAACTTCTCAGCACAGAAACTGAAAGTGAGAACCGATAAATGAATTAACATTTTAGCGCTAAATTTTTGCCGTTTCTAACAATCACTGTATTACGGAGCTGAAACCAAGCTCTAGCTAGGTATATATATTTCGCCGAGTTTTTTTTACTGAATAATAAAATTCTAAATGGTAAATACTTTTTTGATAATAATATCAAATACTTGACGAATGTGCACTTTAAATTAATAAAAAAATGTTCACTTCAGAAACAATCCAAAATCAACAACATCTCAGAACAAAAATTCAGAATCAAAAATCTTAAAGCCAACATTGAACAAAAAATAACCAAAAACGATGAATTAATAAGCAAGAAAGAAATTCAAGTTACCAAGATTTCAAATAAGAATAAAACCTGACAAACCGAAAGTCATGATCCCATGAATTTACTTTTCGGATGATATGAACGGACTTGATGATCTAGCTGATGACATGCTATGTTGTTTAAAAAAATTTCAAATTCATTTATAAATCATCTTTCTCAGGTAAAAAAATAAATCGTAATGCATCTTGCCAGTTTTCATCTGCTACACATTTCCTTCATTTTGCAATCTAAATCAAAGAGCTTAATTGCCAAATATTTTTTCCCTGATCTTTGCGACCTAGACATATCTTTTTAACGAATCTTAATAAAGACTCGCTTTTTAACTGCACATCATGTCTGAATTCACATTAATATATTGTTAATTTCAAAAACTCAAAAATACTTAATGTTTAGGGATTTCGATAATACATTTTTTAGACTCATTTTTTTGACCGCTCCAACGCCAAAATATTTAATGAAAAATCTCGGAAATTTACACGAAACCTTATTTTTAAACTCCCCACGGCAGCTTTTCGCAAATTTAATTTTCTTTGGATTTAAACACTCTTTTTATTAATAAAATAATGTACAGGTCAGACAAAGCGACTTAAATTACATTAAATTCGATAAAAAGGATATCAGTTATATAATAAAAGACAATAATGAAAATCGACATTGAATTAACAAAATTTCACCAGCAAACAACAATATCACAAGCATTTATCACCTTATAAACTCGAACTTAGTATCATCGAATAAAATATATATTTTTTAAAAGTCAAGTAATAATTAGCACTGCCAGTCTTTGCTGTATCCACTCAGGGCATATGTATTTTTAATCAAAGTCAATTAACCTTCATAAACTTCATTCTTCCGCTAACAGGTTAGCAAAACAAAATAAAAAGGCTATTTCCTTCTGGCAGATGTTGATTTAAGACCAGTCATAGAAGTTCTCTCTGTAAAAAAACCTGCTCATTTAAGACGCATTCTTTATAAAAAACATATAAAAAAAAAATCATAAAATAAAAAAAAGGAAAACTCTTCATTGGAAGAATCAAAAGCTACCAAAACTTTTAAAGATAACTGAATTACAAAGAAAGAAAATGAAGTTAAGCAAATCTCATTTTTTGCTATTCTCATCAAAAAATTCCCCGGAAGTTAAAAGAGTAAGATCAGAAGCTCTAATATCGTATGGATAGACCAAATCTAAACATTCCAACAAACAACCTGGAATATTTTATTTGTTCGTGAACAGGCAAATATGTACTTATTATAAATTTTAAAAATTGTTAATTGCAAAGACTTATGTTTAATAAACGAAAACGTTGAACAGAAACCCAAAAATTGAAAAAATATTTCGAAAATCAGGCGAGAAGTTGGCAAATGGTCTCGATTCCCTGATTGTTTAAACTTCTGAACCTAATGAGAATTCAAATGTCGCACATTTTTTTTTATGTTTGTCATTTTTTATTTTCAAGAAGGGCAAACAACTTCGAATAAAGGAAAATAATATCTCACGGCCAACAGATATTTGAGGCGCTAGAGGAACTAGATTAAGACAAAATTTTGGAACATATAATTTTCGAAATCATCATAAAAGTTAAGTTAAAACCAAAGTCAATTTTCCTTGATTCTCGATTGATGAATTTGAAAGCAATCATGAATTCAGCTTATCAATATTATTTTCGAAATAAAGTATCATTTTCGTCAACAGGTAAAAGTTACGTAAAATGCAGTTTTTAAAAGTCGGCATTTAAATTTTGCTTGACTTGAAGGTACCCTGACTCCTTCTTGCAGCTATCAAGGCTTTCAAAGCTGGAAACTCTGAAACACAACCTGTCGAGTATATTTTGGAACAACCAATCAGAAGCCTGCACACAGAAACATTTCGAAAAAAAATTGAAATTTTTATTTAGATTCAAAGATTAACTATCCGAGCCAAATTAATTTATATTGCATGTATAGTTCGATACAAAAGGGAAGACCTGAACGACTGTCCGATTCGAGACTCTTTTTTTCATCGAGCAAACAAAATAACAGAGCAAAACTCTTTGCAGTATTTGACAAACTTCAGATGGAGTGGTTTGCTTGGCTGCGGGGAAGAGGTTTTATTCACGTTACATATGACATGCACATGGCTCGTTTGTTAATAAACTGAATCTCAGCACAAATTGTTTATGCTACAACCGGAGATTCCGAGCTTTTGATTAAATTCGCGGCAACATGAATAATCTGGCCAACACATGTTTTTAAAACAACAAAGTTTTGATTGTGATGTCCAAAAATGTTGTGGCGCAGAGTAAAAATTTGTTTTTTGGCGCACTCGTCGAACATATGTGGCACAAAAAACAAGTTTTATCATAATTTTATCATCTAATAAAAAGCAAAAGATAAAAATGAGCAAAAATTCGCCTTAACAGGTCGGTTTTCCATTTGTTTGCAATTATTTAGCTAGAAAAGTATCAAACAAGAAAAAAAGAGGGAACCAAAGCTTAGTTTCAAATAGACCTGCAATTTTGTTCAACCTCAATCAATTTCCACTTACACATTTAATTCCCCTACTTTTGACAATTATCAAAGCACCAGAATGTCATTAAATTTTCCAATAATGAAATCTTAAGGTTTTTAAACTTTTAAAATTTTTAATAATTATTTATGCAATGTTTTTCCCGTGTTTTAAACAGCTTTGTTAAATGTTTAGATAACAAAAAAGTAGAAAAGTCTAGGAACAGTTTGAATTCGGGATGAAAATAGTAGCCTAAAAAGATTTATTTTTATGCCCACTTCAGGTCTGACCGCGGTTGACCCTAAGGCGAAACTAACATTCTCGGAAATGGGTATTCGCTAAAAATTTTTAAAAACTTTTCAATTTCTTCAATCCAGATTTTTTTGAAAATTTTGAGCACGATGCTTTCTGTAAGTTCTCCAAAAAAATGCTCAAGAATAGGTTGAATATGTTTTACCATTGTAAGCGCTTAATCGAGGCGGGAATATCCATTTTTTTATATAAGAACATACCCACCAGACCCCTAAAAAAAGTTTTGGGGGGTCTTTTGACTACTGTCCTTATAAAATAACAGTTGTATCAAGTATCGTTTGTTTAAGAAGACATGACTTCTCTTAAAATTTAACATCAGACAGGAAATATTAATTAAGCGCCTTTGTAACTTATTTTTTTCAAAACGAGTCGTGCTAGTCATCGTCTAAAATATGAATATAAGGGCCAAAAAGTCAAATTTTTCGACAAAATAGTGAAGTTTCATATAGATATTGACATGTAATGACCTCGAATTCATTTGAAGAATCGTTATTGTGTATTTAAACAAAATAATCTTGAAGATCTGATGACCACTAAATCCTACGTCTTAAAATGACCAGAAAAAAATTCTCTACAATATAGGTTGAAAACATCGATACCCATTTTTGAGTTTTGAAATTTCTTATTTCAAATCGTATTTGCTAACACGCCTACGAATTTTTGTCAGCAGCATTCCCAAAACTTTAAAAGGGCAGTATAACATCTGTAAGCATTAAATTTTAAATATACCAAAAAAGAAAAAAATTGAAATTTATACAAAATTTAAAAAATCAGTATTTACAATGAAAAAATTAATGATTCAACATAAATTGAACTATAATGCGACCATATGATATTAGGCAAGGGTGCTTTATATTGGGAGCGCCAAAGTTTATTAGTGTGTTATCACTGAAGCAATCCCTAACACTATCACTTAAACAACATTAGTTGGATTTGAACACGCGCTATAAAGATAATCCTCATTTTCAAGATTCACTGAGGTTGGAAAGATGATACTCGCAATAATTGAATTAAACAGTTAATCTTTATGTTATGTTTTTTGCGATTAGAAATAATTGAGATGTACTTGAATACAACAGTAGTTTATTTTCCGTTCGACAAAATAAGGGAAATATAAATGTATTGGGAAACAAATAAATTTCCCATTTCGGACTTGCGGTCTATGTGAAGTCACTGACTGTGCTTTCACAACTTTTTAAATACCACAAATCGTTAAAATTCAAGAAAAGACTACTTCAATTCAAATTTGGGAAAATCTCATGAGAAAATTGGATGAGAAAATAGTGATATGTTTTCTTTGTTAATTTGGAATAAAAACTTTAGTATCTTGAGATAACGAAAGCATTAAAAATTGATAAAATAAAATCTCTTTATGATAAAAATATGATTACTATAAGTATAAATATTTTTTATTAATTTAATGAATCAATTTCGAATGAGAGAGAGAGTGGCAACCCCTTAAACTAGGTCAAAAAACTCCGAATTGGCGCAGGTCCGCATCCACTTTAAAATAACAAGAGTTTTAATTATTTTATTGCTTGACTAGTTTCAGCTATTGAAGGTCAGTATATCCAAAACGCTCACGAGAATGATTTTAGTTATAATTTAACGGCTCAAATATTGTTCTCCATGCTTATTTGTTTTGCATACTGACTAGCAAATTTTTAACTAGATATAAATCAAATGGTTTTTTAGGTTGTTTGAGAAATCTTCATAAAATTGGTTTAATAAAGTAAGATATTTACTATAACATACAGTATGTAAATAAAAGTTGGCTGCAAACAAAGCTAGACCCTCTGGATTAAATAAAGGGAAACGAAATATTATTCGGTAATAGTAGCGACCAATCAAGTCGACGATCAAGTTGCCATGATTAGTGCTATTTTTAAGAGTACTAAAAGGGGCACTATATAGTTTGTAAATTACAATACATGTATTATTTAAAACAAACTTTTTAAAACTTTCAGAATAACTGCATAAACTATAGTTTTTCAAATTTTGTACACAACTGTTAAAATAGCACTATGATGATGACAGTTGATTGTCGAAATATTATATGTTATAATTAATATTCACTTTATTAAAAACCAATTTTAAGATACAGTATAACATCTGTAAGTATAACTCGCAAGCATTCAACATTTAATAAACCAAAAAAGAAAAATTTTAAAATTTATCACAAAATTTAAAAAAATCAGTATTTTATACAATAATAATCGTCTTTGAGGATGCGCAGCCATCAACAAAAAGACTTATATTTTTTAAAAATAGAAACAATTTTGCCTTATCATCAGGGGGAGATGATTTTTGTAAATAGCGGAAGTCCTGAATCCTTCCTCGAGTTATTCCGGTAAATATTGGGGAGTTTCGCTTGAGGTGCAAAAAATAATTTTGAGTTAAAGCTTGGACACCTGCCTTCAGGTTAGGCAACTTAACCACTTAAGCTCTAAAAATTCCCTCAGTGACATGTAATATTGAAATTAAACAGTTACACTAATTTCCGTACTTTAATTTTTGAAAACTGGGGAAAAAAGAAAGATATTAGTCCCATAGATATTTCCAAAAAAGATTTTTAAAATAGAAGCAAAAATGCCGTCGGTCAACAGCAAAAATATAATTATGCCATAGAAAGTTATTCTTCAACCCAAGCTTAATCATCAATTCATTCCAAGGAAGCGGTTTTCTCGGTAGTACGCTCCTACCCAGACATCCTAACACAACCACCCTAACACACTCAGCGAGGCGGAACAGGCCGCCATAGTACACTGCCGCTATCAAACATGCCTATCACCTGACGAGCGTGTTGTTTGCAAAAGAAACTCACCAATTTTCAAAAACCTAATAATTTACTATAATAAATCTAGAAAAACGGGTTACTGTCGACAAAAAAGCACAAATTGTTCTAATTTACAATGAAAAAATTAATGATTCAACATACAATTGATAATACAATGCGACCATATCCTCCTTCCAACCTTAGACTTGAGGTCCTTAGTGGAATCAAAATGAAAGAATATCCAAGGTATGATATCTAGGCAAGGGTGCTTGATATTGGGAGCGCCAAAGAAGTTTATACAAGTACGCTTATCACGAAGCAATAAATGATATACCCTCATTTTCAAGATTCACTGAGGTTGGAAAGATGATACTCGCAAATATTTGAATTCACAGTTAATCTTTATGTTATGTTTTTGCGATTAGAATAATTGAGAGTGGTACTTGAATACAACAGTATTTATTTTCCGTTCGACAAAATAAGGGAAATATAAATGTATTGGGGAAACAAATAAACTTTCCCATTTTCGGACTTGCGGTCTATGTGAAGTCTACTGACTGTGCTTTCACAACTTTTAAATACACAGAATCGTTAAAATTCAAGAAAAGACTACTTCAATTCAAATTGGGAAAATCTCATGAGAAATTTGGATGAGAAAATAGTGATAGTTTTCTTTGTTTAATTTGGAATAAAAAAACTTAGTATCTGAGATAACGAAAGCATTAAAAATTGATAAAATAAAATCTCTTTAGAATAAAAATATGATTACTATATAGTATAATATTTTTATTAATTTAATGAATCAATTTCGAATCACTTATTCATCATTGAAACGGTATCATAAACTTACTACAGTATAGAAGCAAAGAAGTATACCAGCTAGAAACGGCATGCCGCGGCACATTTGTTTGGCGGAACGGATCGTTAAAACTGCCTTAAGAATCGACGACCGATCTGATCGGATTGAATGCAGTGGAGTCTCCTTAAAAATGGTAAATGATATTTGTTTCTTAAAAGTCGGTTCACCCTAATATAGCCTTTTGAAGGCAAAGTCACTCTAAATCAGCTAAAATGATGGAAAAAATGGATCGCAGAAACTTCGCCCTCTTACACATTTCAAAATTTATCAATGTGAATCTAAAAATATTTCCTAAAATTTTTTCGGATACTTTGTTCAAATTTTATGACGCGTTGATTGAAAGCGCCCATTTTCCGAGTTGGTGTTGGACATGGATTGCCCTATTTGATTCAGACTATTTCAGCCGACATCTGTGTTTGCCACAGTAATAGAAGGGCCAAAAATTTTGTTTGGAATGAACTCACGGCGCGCAAACATACATTCATATCACAGCGCGATTTGTATTTTCGAAATCCAGATGATAATCCAATTTTCGGAAGATGAATTTTAACCACTTAATGAAATTTTTGACCTATGGAAGTGCTGCTGGGCATAAAATATATGCTCTATATATATTGTTCTCAAAAAATTATATAAAAATTAAAATGGAAATTCGTAAAATAAAAAAATGAGAATTTGAGTCCTGTCCCACCAGATGCACGAGTAGTTTTTTGTATTATGAATTGTAGTATTATCCTTTATCAGACTAGCTTAGAATGCGTAGCCACAATAGGAGAATCAAATAGAAGATTCTAATAATTTGTAAATTATGA